>DWHP01002158.1:0-14842 GCA_018247895.1 Parnassius honrathi | reverse complement strand
CACTGAATCAGTCAGTAATAAACGCCCGCGACGCAACTTAATGTATTCGTAACTTTTATATCTTTTGAGTCGATGATGCAAATGAAACATATCAGTGTTTCGGAACATTTTAGTGATGCAAATGCAAATGTTCCAATCGCAAAAATGATATACTTTGCCCACCTCCACCCTTAGCAGTGAAGCAAAACATGACGAGGAAATCTAGACGTATGTGAAATAAAATATACATAATATGAGACAATAAATAATATATATGACGCCTCCGTGACGCTGTGGCTCAGAAATGAGTTGTGGTGCTGAGAGTACAAACATGAACAATTTCAATGAACCTCTACTAAGATTCTGAGGTCCCTTCACAGTAAAACCGTTCTCGGATTTTCAGTAGAGTTCGTTTAACTCCCAGATGGCCTCCTGAACAACCATATGGTACAGTTGTAGAACATCCCGTACTTTAGCTTTAGGGACAACCATTTGTAAATGACAGCTGTCTTCCCGACCATTTTCCCATTTACGGCATAGAACTCCATCCTGAATCAGCAAGCTGTCCCATTGGGCCCAATAGCTTTTCGCGATCGAACTCATCGCTGAGACATCGCTCCACTTGGGCTTGGGAGCACTGGCCGTCATCCATTCCAGAATCGATTTGATGTCCGAATCTACCTGCTGTACATGTTATAGGCTGTCCTTCCACTCGTTGCTGAGGTGATCTGTCCTTACCCTCTTACGTAGTACAATGCTTGCAATCTTCAGGACAAGGTCTTCTTGACAACGCATCTATCTGCGTTACCATGAGATTTCCCGCTGCGATGTTGTTCGATCACAAAATCGTATTCCTGCAGTAGTTCCATCCATCTCGTAACTTGTCCTTCTGGATTTTTGAACTGCAATAGCCATTTCAGTGCGGCATGGTCGGTTCCTAAGTGAAATATCAGCCTTAGAAGATATTTGCTAAAATGCTGCAACGACTTTACCATAGCAAGCAATTCCCGTCTCGTGACACAATAGTTCCTTTGCGGTTTTGACAACGACTTGCTGATGTACGCTATCACAACCTCTTGATCACCATTCCGTTGACACAACACATTGCCAAGTCCTATATCACTTGCGTCTGTGTCTACTGTAAATTCCTTGACCGCATCAGGGTACCCCAAAATCAGTGTTTTGCACAGACGGTCCTTGAGCTCCTGGGATGCGATATCGCAAATTTCATCCCAGCAGAAATATCGCTTCTCCTCGGTTAGCTTGTGCAGAGGTTTGGCTATATCTGCAAAGTTTTTCACAAATCGGCGATAGTAAAAGCACAAACCCAAATAGGCTCTATTCTGCGTCTTGTTTTTTGGAAACGGCCAATCCTTGACAGCAGCGCTTTTGTCTGGATTCGTGCGGATACCTTTTTCCGACACTACACGCCCCAAAAAGCTAATTTGCCGTTTGAATAGTGAACATTTCTTGGGACTCAACTTAAAATTGACACTTTGGAATTGATGAACATGAGCACGCGTTCCAGGTTTTGAAGGTTCAAACGTAGGGCCTACGATGATGATGTCATCCAAGTAGACCAGACAGGCGTCGCCAATTAGCCCGGTAAGTACAAGTTCCATCAACCTTTCAAACGTTGCCGGGGCAATGCACACTCCAAACGGCATAACTTAAAATTGCCACAGATCTTTTTCTGTCGAGGATTCGGTTTTCTCCTTGTCCTTAGGGTCAATTTCAAGTTGCCAGTAGTCACTTTTCAGGTCCAGCGTGCTAAACGACTTTACTCCTGTAAGCGTGTCCAGCGTGTCATTAATTCTTGGCAAGGGATAGCTGTCATTCTTCGTAACGTCATTCAGACGACGGTAGTCAACACAAAACTGCATGCTGCCGTCCTTCTTTACTAGCACCACAGGTGAACACCATGGACTAGATGAAGATTCAATAACACCATACTTTACCATTCCCTCAACCATGGTTTGTTTCCGCTTCCTTTTCACGTGCTACCGGCAATCTTTTTGGCCGCTGACGGATAGGCAGTCCTTCTCATGTGTTTATTTTGTGTTGAACTACGCCAGTCTTTCCTATGTCAGCATCGGCGTAGTTGAGTAACAGCTTCTTCGCCTTGACCATTTAATTCAGGGAGAGAACGCTTCGACAGTTTTCTAAAAGTGTGGTCGCCCTCGTTTGTGCATCCTTGTTGGGGATCTCAGTCGATAGATATTGACACCGACGCAACCAATCCATTTCCTCACACGTACCAACTAGTGTGCCTTTTTTTATAATCTGTTCCTGATCACAAAGGCTTAGCACACGTACTCCTGAGATGTCAGTGGTTCTGACCAAGGTTCGAGCCACTTTCCATGGAAGGTCATTCTCTACCGTTTCCACGAGTAAACAACGATAAGCTTGCCCAGGATTCCAAAGAAGATTAACCGGCACAACCGTTTCCGATCTCGGCGGAAGAACAATCTTCTTCTACCGAGATCCTCCTGTCCACATTTCAAAACACCTTGCTTAACGTCGATCTCACAACAATTCTTCCTCATAAAGTCTAGGTCAGGGATGGAGTCGTCCATTATATCAGCCACGATGACATTATGCGGGTAGAACATGGCAACATGTTTCTTCAAGCTTCAACTCCATCCACTTCTCTCCACGGACGGGTATGCGCTGACCGGTGGCTATTACCAAATTAATGCGTTCTCGGTTGTACACGGAGTCCCCAAAGAACTGACTTACAAGTTGGGAGCTGACAACCGTGAGAGAGGCTCCAGTATATATGGTCAGTTTACACGGCATTCCTTTGACCTCGCCCTTGATGATTAGACTCTTTTAACATCAGCCAGCACCCGCCCCGCAGTCCTGGCTTTTACTCGTTTCTCTGCTACTGCTAGGCGGCGCTGTTAGCCGCACTACCCTCGAGATCGATCACCTTTCTACAGTTCGCTTAGGACAGCTGGATCGAAGATGGTCCCTTTCTCCACAGCCATAGCACCTAGAGCTGTATCGTTTATTGCGGTCGCGAACTGTAGCTGCTGCAACCTCCCCGACGCGATGAGAACGATGACCTGCTGCACGGCTTCCTCCTCCAGTGTATGGGCCAAAGTGTCCTTAAGCGTCTCGTGGTGTCCGAGCATCACAGCAAAATCTGAGTTCAAGGTCGCGGATGCCGTCGATGAATGTCTGCACCAGGTTGCCTTCAATGAGCGCAGGTACAGACTGGTATGCTTTTCGAACCAGCTTCTCCATCTCAAGGGCCCACTGCTCAGGTTTTCGTTCATGCGTTGCACGCGATTCTTAAGCTGCACACGAAAAACGTGTTTCAGGTGGGCGTCGCCATATCTCGCTTCCAATGCCTCAAGGAGCCGCTCATAAGTCATTTTCTCAGCGAGAGCTTCAAGAACAGTTTAGGCCTGGTTGCGCAGGCCTAGTGTGAAAGCAGTCATGGCCTGACTTTTATTCCAGCTGTTCGCCTTCATGACAGCCTCGAACTGAATTTTGTAAGCTGACCAGGAAGAAGTCCCGTCAAACGGCGGTACTGAATTCACGTAGCGAAGGTGTTGTAGCTACTACGGGAGCTGTAATTTCATCCCCAAGTTTAAGGTCGTCCAGCGTTTTCTTCATGTCAGCCATCACGTTGTCAACCCGATTATTTACTTGGTCGATTCGGGTTTCAGCTTCCGACGCGTGGTTGTCATTTTGAGCAACCCTATCCTTCACCTTCCTGATCTCTTTCCTGAAGGTAGCGTGAAGGTCCTTCATGAGGCGCACATGCTTTTCCTTATCGCGTTTGAGCTGCTTTTCCAAACGACGGGCCTATTCTTCCTGTCCGCGCTGCAGCTGCTCTTCCAACCGACAGACATGTTCCTCCTGTCTGCGGGCCTGTTCCTCCTGTTGACGTGCCTGCTCCTGCAGCATCATCATCAGAGCTCCTAAGTCAGGTGCTGTCGGTGCAGGAGCTGTTGACGGGTCGGCCTCCGTGGCCGGCAGCTGTTCTTCCGACATCTGTGGCGTTGCTGCACCACCAAATCTTCTTTGGTCTGTCTCCTGCTGGCGTTGACTTTTGGTACGGATACCCCCCGTGTCGTTCTTAGGTAAAATCGGCATGATTTTATCCCACTTCTGACACCAATGGTTACGAGCTTGGGGTTCTTGACTATAAAAACTGCCGATTGAATTACCAAAGTTGACAATTTAATTACCGAACTCCAATTAAACTAAACTAAAACACACTAATAATAAAACACAATTGCACTATTGATCACTTCAGTTCGCAGTCATATCGCTTCGAAGTATTCGCTTGATTCGCCAATTCAATACTAACTCGGTCGCGGTGCTAATCGGCCTTATATAGGGCCTTTTCTACTGAAAAATCCAGAATGTTCGAGTACATACCGGTCCCGACTGACTAGGGTGTAGAAAGTTCTAGTATGGAATTTTCTAGAAAGCTCTTCTAATTGTGCTACTCTATATTTGATGGCGCTAGTGGCATTAATTATGGCGCGCAAAATCTGTGAAGTCGGCCGACACGCAATAAGGCGAAAGCCTGGCGGTCTATTCTGCCCTATAACCCTCTCAAAAATGATCGGAGGCCTGTAACATGTGTGGACTTTCTCACTGCAGTATTCAAGATTTTTATACGAGGCTACACTAAAAGTATCGGGAATGGAATATTTCCGCTGTTCCTGTCATATTAAAATCTTTTTTTGGTTTTACCAAGGAGTTTTCAATTAAAAAGATTTTAATATGACAGGAACAGTGGAAATATTCCATTCCCGATACTTTTAGTGCAGCCTATGTAAGGTCAACTGTCAAAATGACGTCGATAAAGCAGTGCGCTTTCGACCCCTTATTATTTGATTAACCGATGAAAAGCTATCGTATCATAAAGTCATCCATACAAACAAGACTGTAGTTTTTGAGTCATAAGAAAGTGACTAAATTAACCGGATGACCACATTACCCTTCCGTACTAGGTATAAATGAAATTGATTTTCATAACGCCATAAATAAACAAAATAATTAAGTAAATGGTATTATGGATGTAGAATATTCCATTTTTAAAGTAAATACATAATTATCTAAAAACTTATTCACGAAAACATCGCCGGAAAATATTAGCAACGTGCTAATAATTCAACACGGAGTAATTTAAAATGTTTCACAAAATAACTTAAAATGTCTAGGTCAAAACACGTCACACAACTTAAAGAGAAGTTATTTTCATTCTAACAGCGTTTTAAACCTGCCGCACCCGGCATTACACTCAGCGGACCGTATTTCATAAAATACTCTCAAAAAATGCACCGCGGTGTAATAAATTAAAAACATATTTAGACTGAACCATTTTAAATGACCTACCTTTCCCTCTTTCAAGTTTTGTGAGCTAGAAGTGGCAGATGGATTTGAATATTGCTACGTAGGTCCTTCTACGTTGGACGCAGCGTTAACGCCGTGTGCAACCTCAAAATAGTCACTTTGCGCTTTTCGCTTTTGCCTCGAGATGCGAGTAAAGTTTAAACTTTGTTTTGTGTTTACGCTCTGATAAAAAAATATTTCATTTTAAAGTAAATTGTAACGAAACTTGTTGAAACATTCCAATGGAGTAATTATTATTACGTAACTTACTGTTATAAATTATAAAATAAATACAATAAAGTGATTAATGTACATACGTGGTATTTTTTAATCAGAACTAGTGCTCAGATATTGTTATTTTCTTCTTTTTCAAAATAATAATTGTACCTTTCACTAATTCTCACTACACCCAGGGTTGACCGGTAAGGAATTACAATAGGCGTTAAGCACGCTCGTTTTAATCCTTCTTTTGAAAGAGTTTCATTAAAGAATAAATAAATAGTACTTACACTATGTTATGTTTATGCATAGACTACGGACTTCCAATTTGGCACGATCCTGACTCACTTCTCGCACAAGCTGATCTGTTAAAAGTACTCCTTATTTGTTCCATATTCAACATATCACAAACTAGATCGACAAAATTCCATCTAGGGCAACGCTTGTCGACTATACTAATTGCTACAGCAGCATAAATTTGCTTTGTTACTCTTGCCCCATTTATTCTTTCTACGTTTCCAAACGGCTGAAGCACTCTTATTTTAATCCCAGGAAACGATCGAATGGATATAAGGCGCAAGACCAACGGATTTCCGTACTTTTCGAGGCACGGGGGTGAAACACTGCCAACTCCGGGCTGCCACTAAAACTTGTAAAAAAGACAAGAACTGATACTGGCCAGACGCAGGATACAAACCCTCTGAATCTGCAGTTACCAACAACCACCAAAGAGGTTATCACAGCGGTATATAAGTTAATTATCAGTCTATATGTACGAGAATGTCCGACAGCTGGGCACAGGCCGCGCTGCCTCAATTCTTGTTGGCACACTTCACATCATCTTCCTGATAAAACCTGAAAATTATAAAAATCTGCAACTGCACACCCGCCTGCCGAGCGGCAAACATGGTGGAATCCCCCGTAAGTGGAAATCTTTAGGGGGGGCCTATGTTCGGTAGTGAATTATTATAGGCTGTAAAGGATGTACTTCAAATAGTCTCGAACAATGTGTAATTTCTTTCACATACAGTGTTTTCCTTCACTATGAAGGAAAAGTAACATTTTAAGTTAATCTGCAGATTATTCCTGCACTTTAATGAGATTTTACACAATAAAATTAATATGGATTTTCTACACAAGGAAAACATTGCGATGTAAATGATCTAGATCTATAAAATCCGAATCTAAAAGTATCCTAGTACAGTGTTGCACGAAAACTCGCGAGGATACAATCCAATAAAATCACTGACGTGCCATGTAAAATCGCCATCTTACGACCAATTACCGAGAAAGATAAAGCCTTTGAAAGCTTGCTGCGTTTAGTGACGGAATTATGGCTGGGGTTTGTTCAACCAAAGTCTTAGAGGTAAGCTAGCTTTTATCTTTAAACGATAATATGCGGAATGGAAAATCCTTTGTTAAAATCGTGCTTGAGTTTTCTTAATTTATTTGGTAATTTTCGGTAACTCAGAGACTAAACACTTACTGTAAATTTCATAGGTTTTTTTTAATTTAATCATTGTATTAACTATAGAATAAGAATGACAAACGAGCACACAGTCTATCTGATAGTATGTGGATGCTGTGGCCCATAAACATCTACATCTACATGAATTAATCATCTAAATAAAAATATACAAATAATAAAATCAATCATCATATATAGGTATTAAGAATCAAAACGCAGATGTCTTGCCATCCCTGAGGACTAAGATGGAATACCTCGTTTCCTGTAAAAAGGGTCTCCGATTCTCTACACTCATCATACAAAACACAACAGCATTGAACCGCTATTTTACGCTGGTATTCTGTGAGAGGGTGGTCCTTCCCCGGTCGAGCCAACCCATTCGTTCAGCAACTATACTACTTATATAGCACCAGCATGGCTCTACCACGTATAAATGTACCCAGTCCATGACATAATGAGAAAGACGATTTCTATGCCGCTCAGCAAGTTAGTTGGATCCTGGTTCAGCACCTAAACAATGCCCTAAACGAAAATTTACCTCTAGAAAAGTAATGGTCACTATTTGGTTATCTAGCGCCGGTGTGTTCATCACAGCTTTTACCGGGATTAAACGGGATGACCACTACTGCAGACGTGTTCTGTAAAAAACTGAACACAGTGATGGAGAAGCTCGCACTTCTCCAACAAGCTTTGGTTAATCGCTCTCATGTACGACAATGCGCGATCTCATACTGCACAACAGACCGTCTCCAAGTTACAAGAGCTGGAGTTTGGAAGCATTCAGTCATCCATCGTACTCACCAGACCAAGCACCTACAGATCTACAAACTTCTACTTTTTCCAGAATTTGAATAACTTTTTGGCGGGGATAAGGAGAGGCAGTACAAAATGTCTTTTAAAATTTATTACATCTCGTGCAGCTTATTTCTTCAAGACGGGCATCAATAAAATGCCACTGCGTCGGCAAAGGTGCATCGATTGCATAGGTGATTACTTTGATTAATAGAAATGAAAAATATAGAAAACAATACAATAACTTATTTCATAAAAAACGGTAATTTTATAGGTAAAGACCTAATAACATTAATCGATGGATGTACGCAGTCGATAGAGGTGGATTAGGGCCCGGTTTTGCAGCGTTCTTTGAAGGAGACCTATATTGTATAAAATATATATTAATTACAAATAATACCAGCGTGAAATAGCAGCTTAATGTATCTGTGTTTCGTATGGTGGGTGTAGAGAACCGTAGACCCGTTTTACTGGAATCAAGGCATTCCACCTTAGTCCTCAGGGGGGACAACGCATTTGCATTTTAATTCTTAATCGAGGTTAAACGTAGATGTCTATAGGCCACAGCATCCACTCACCATCAGGTGGACTGTGTGCTCGATTGTTAACCGTATTTTATTAAAAAATCAACATTATGAAAGCGCTGAAATGATGACAATGATGGTGATGGTCATGAATACTTAAAAAGTACATTTTATTAAGACTGATGAAATTATCGTCCAAAAAGTTGCAAGGTCATAACAGCCACACACAAAATATAGTGTCTACGTGAGAATTCTGAACGAAATAGCGGCAGAATTCCTTATCCTCTCAGAAATTATAGGAGGCTTTCGTCTAGTTATGGGACGAATATAAGCTGTAGTTAACTTCGCTACAGAAATTAAATTATAAAAGAAATAGATAGATAACATCATTTAGGTGTAAGACTAGGTTTTTACGAATATAGACTTCACTTTACACACAGCTGGACCTGACTCTCCATTAAGAAGAATTCAGCATAATCGAAACACTCGACGAAATTTGCCGGTTTGGGTATTTTATGTCTAGCTTACAATAGATGATGACGTCTCTGTGAAGCTTTTTACAAAACTTACGAAACTAATTGAGGCGGTAGAGAATAAATTTTTAATTTTGAGACGCGAGTAATGTATTTGTATATTTAAAATATTTGGTATATAGTCGATAACATTTAGAAAGACCTTAAAATTCCACTCTACGGAAACATTAAGGCGTGATACATATTATCTGTCAATACCGTAAACAAATGTATAAATCAATTGAACAACCCATAGACGTTCAAGTGGCAGCAACTGAACCCGAAAAACGTATCAGTGTGCCATCGTGTGCACTCTACCGTCTCGCGGGTCGTAACATTACAATTTTACGACCAGTTTTATTACTAGACGCTTTCGTGCGCGATTACCCACGAGAGTGAGTTTCGCTGTTAGACGCCCCCTGACACGAGTCTTTACCCCACTTTCATTGCAACCATATCTTTTTATGTCTTCTCCATTGCCGTATTTGCTTTGCTTGCACTAAACGGCACCTTTAGGCGCAAGAAATGGATGTTTCCTTTACAAGAACGCTCAATAAGGGTGTCATGCTTGTCGGCAATTACATTTTAATGTATGTTTTATTATCAAAGGCGTCTAATGTACTCTCGCATTAATTTATCACCTCCCCCTGTTTACGAGTTACGGCTTGACAATTGAAATGACGGCGTAGACTGAATTCAAAGGAGACTGACAGCAGACCGCTAGAGTTTGGTCCTTCTCGTTTCCCGCCTGTCTTTGCACTTCGCGCGTAGGAGGGTTGCGGTTAATAGGGTAAGGGGTCTGCAGTGAATGGTCGGGCCGTACAATCGTTTGGACAGACAAGCGATAGACGTATCAAAGGCTCGAGCAACTGGAAATGCAGTCGCAGTTGCGATTGTATCGAGAGACGTCTGCGGCAGGTCTCTATGAAGTAAAGGTTGATTGGAACGTGTCTACACAACTGATACGCGATGTTTCGATTCGGGAATAGAGCTTTCCTTCAAATCTGGTACCACGATGGTTGGTTTGATAGTTCTCATACTGTTTCGTTTTGCTCTGTACAGCTTTTAACGAAGCTGACTTCATACTGATTTATTTTCAATCCAATTGTTGTGATAGATTGACACTAATTGCTTTTTACGCTGTCCTGTATACATCCGATATATTTTGTTTTTTAATTACTATAGGGTTTTTCGGCTGCCTCGTTCTATTCCTTTCTCAAAAGTCATTCTAGTCAATATAATAAAAAACATCCATTAAAATCTAATTGTTAAATACGTAAAGAGTAAAATTAGTCTCGCCTTTTTAAGCTTATTGCGCGCACGAAGAAGTGTGAGTTTTGGCATTGTTAAATTTTATATGTAAGAGTAAGAAGTGCAGAAAACTAATGTTTGTGTATAATTTGCGTAACAATTACATAAATTTTGTACATTGTTTACTTTCATACCGCCAATGTCAATTGTCAAACATACTATCTGTCTTCAAACTGTCGCACAAAGTAGAGACTGATCCAAAGAATTTTAAAATATTGCCAAAAGTAATTACTGATATATTGACTGAATGAGCTACGAATTTTGTGTGCTTACTCATGTTCCTTTTTCAATATTCTATGAAGTGTGTGTCAAGACATAAAAGTATTTTTTAATAGAATAAGTGTGACAAACGAGCACACGGCTCACAGGTAAGTGGATGCTGTGGCCCACAGACATCTTCATTTATCTTCGATTAAGAATCAAAATGCAGATGCGTTGTCACCCGTGAGGACTAAGATAGAATGCTACGTGTTTCCAGTAAAAAGGTTCTCAACACTCACAATACGAAACAAGTACGAAAATACGATAAAAATGTATAAAGCTGCTATTTTACGCTGGTATTCTGTTAGAGCGTGGTCCTATCCCGGTCGAGCCGACCCACTCGTATGCCAACAATAATATAGCTGCAATGTGGCTGTACCACGTAAAAACGTCTGTTAGTTAACTGTGTTTTTCATATTAATGTGCAGTTTATAATATTTAACACATAAATGTACTGAGAGTTAAATGAGGAATATATAGCTTACTTTATACGCGAACTTAAAAAAAATATATTACGGTCGAATTTCAACAACTGGATGACCACAAGTTATTAAATAAATATAAAACAAGAAGCAGACATTGAAGTAATTTTCTTAAACCTGCTTGGAGAGAATTTAATTGGCTCCTTTGATATTTCAACGAATACTGTCTTTAACTTTGATTTTAAAATATGTAATACACAAACGGAATATCGCGTGCCCTGTTCTCATCTCCGTGTTCCACTACAATCACCATATCGTACCCCGACACAGCGAAGGTATTGATGCATTGCAACAAACATAACTGACATATAGACGTGTAAATAATAAATAGATTTTAACACAAAGTTTTCGAAATATAACAGGCCACTCGAAAGGAAAATGATTTTTTTTTATTTCAATATCGCTTAGAGTGGCACACCCTTGTGCACACATTTCTTACTAATACGAATTTCTAGTTATATGAAAATTTTTTCTATTGGCATTGAATGATTCCTTATATTGGCAGTTACGAAATAGACGACGATAGGCTCAATTAAATTGGTCGATTCCAAAAAGTAAATGAAACTATCTAGATATGTTATTTAAAATCAATAATGCTACTCTCAATAAATAATTACGCCAATTCAACCTCGTCATCATTCTTTATCTACTAAATCATCGCTATTTATTTACTAATTAACATTGAATTAGTTTGCTCTAACAATGTTAACAATTACAGCAATGTAAATTAATTTCAACCTTGTTGAACAGATCGCAATTTTAAATAAGAAGTAATTGTTGTATGCGCCAAACATATTTATAGCTTGGTGGAAGCCCATGACGCAAATGTTCTTGAAGCATGCAAAACGTGCATTGAAAACTTTGCGTTAATAGATTTATATCTAGTTATCCATTAGAATGGGTCCATGATGAATGGCCTATGAACATGCGCGGATCTGTCGTGCGCGAATAAAATGATATGGGTGAGGCCTGCGATGGTGATTTAATGACATTTTAATTTAAACGTAAACATGACGGCCTCGTTGGTAGCGGTCGTAAACGGGATTGCTGATAATAAGGTCTCGGGTTCGAATCCCGAGTGAGGCGAAAATCAGTTATTGGGTTTTTCTCTCAAGAAATTCTTAGTAGCAACCCGGAGTCAGAAAGTTGGAGGTACGAAAGCACGGAAAGCCGTTGGACTTGCGCCTGGTCTCTCTCCGGTGTGTCGAAGTACCGTCTCATGGGACTATGAGAGTTAAGGTACAGAGAGTGCAACTGTGCTTGTGCATACACTTTGTATACTATACGAGTAATCCTGTCCTGCGCAGATAGTAATAGTCTCCGTTGAGACGACTACCGTGACCGAATTTTGTTCTGGGGGAATTATATTTTTATTAATTTCAACATAGTTATTCATTTTATCTTTATTATTTTGCTCTGTTTTTGATCAGAAAAGGAACTACATTAACTTCAATAATATGTCTCTAAAATGGCCTTTAAACAGGCTTATTGATTTATAACAATGTCGGCTTGAAACATGTCAGCAATAGTCCATATATCACACTTTAATAGTTATTATCGTATTAAGTACTTACTGCTGAAGCTAACGATGCTAAAGTTTTCCTACTATTACTTTGGACGCATCAAAAATTTGTTAATAGCATGTCAACTATTTTCTTACTTGAATATTTTTAAAGTGTATATTATTGAGTATATGTATATGATTATAAGAAGCGACAGATAGAAACAAATGGCAATGGGCGTTAGCGTCTTCCTATTACCAAATAAAAATAAATAACTGCAGTTGCCAACCCGCTTGCCAAGCGTGGCAACTATGACAAATATCCCCCTATGAGACAACCTAGGGGGGAGGTTTAGGTGCAGCAGTGGACTTTAATAGGCTATAACGGTAACGGATATCTTATTGAGTTACTGGTTTAGAAAGATTACGTGTTGTAAACGCAACAGCGTCGAATGTATTGAACATCTGATAAAGTAATCGCTAACCGGAGTTTGGAGCGATTAAATTGAACTTCCAACTGGAAAAAGGCGGTGCTAATAGTATCAAGTACCGCTTACCGGCTTGCCAAGAAGCTTGGTTACAGAAGTCGTGATTATAAAATTGGATTCTCCGCAGAATTTCGTATTGTGCATCATGAAACACAAATATTTAGACTGTACAAATCGGCACATAATTTTGTCCGTCAATTAAAATCGGGCCGTTACTACCCAACGCAAGTGGTTAGTAAAGATTAAAGGAGCTAGTTTATTTTAGTCGTTTTATATTTATGTTGCGATGGTTTATGAGGGACAGGTGCGGACACAAGCAGTGATGTACTATAACACAATAAAACAAAGGAATATCGATATCGATTTTTCCATCAGGTTTAGTTAACCAAATAACGACTATAATTTATCAATTTTAATTAAAAATAACTGCAAAATTTGTGATAAAAAGCAGTTCGCAATAATTTAAAATGACAAAAAAAACTTAGTTACTGGCTTATAACTTAATAAACGTTAAAGTAGCATGATATAGAAGAAAGTAAAAAAGAAATGCATAAAATATAAATAATAGCAATATATATAAGGTTACCTTGAATGAAAACGTAAGAACAATATTATATATAATACTACATACATACCTATACCTTTGTAAATTAAGTCGTGTTTTCAATAAAACTTTGAAGTAATAACTACATTTTATTTCTATTTTTTTAACAGAATATAATATGATTTCCTCATGCATCCTTCAGAAAACCACCAATAATTAAAATACAAAATTTCATTACACGAATATTATTTCTTTATCGATGTTACCCGACACGTCACTGGACCGAAACGACCATCTATTTTCACAGGCCATAATTCATACCTTACGCTGCGCCTTATTAATGCATCTGAATCAAAGGACGATGACATATTTACTGTAATTATTCACTAAACTACTTTGAAAATTTAGACTTTCACAATAAGAAGCCAATCTTATAATAATGTTAAAAGGAAGCGCTTAAATAACGTCTGTCTCGCTCGTGATTGACATGAATAATAATCTAAAAACATGTGCAGTACGGATAGATTACAGCCTTTTTTATACAATTATGATGGCAAACAAGCATATAGTATCTTACGGTAAGTGGATGCTGTGCTCATAGACACCAACATTTATCCTCGATTGAGAAGCAAAATGTAGATCTAGTGTTAAGTGCGATGAAGCTGTAAAAATCAAAAGACTAACAAACTAACAGTATAGAAACTAGATAAGATCTAATGACGTCACTAAGGACCAATATGGAATCCTTTAAAGTAAAGGGAGTCAGGTTTTGGTATTCTGTGAGAGCGTAGGCCCCTCCCCGATCGAGTCGACTTATTCGTGCTACAACCATATCTAAAATACCAGTTATTGGGTTTCCCTATCAAGAAATTCTCAGAAACAGCCAGGAGTCAGGAAATTGACGGTGTTTCACCCCCGTGCCTAGTAAAGCAATTAACGTCGCTGGTTCTCCGCCGGGTCTCTTTACAATCGTCTCAGATAACCGTGTCAGTTATTATTATTACCATGGAAGTAAAGGAATTGATAGGGCACCGCTGTACTGGGCCACCGAGATGACCGTAAAAAAATTGATAAATCATTTTTCATAATTACATACTAAAGACCTCTTTAGAGTGTTTAAGCCTAGACTAAAGAACACATCCTACATGACGGTCACCATCACGATTTATATATTACTAACTGATACCTGCTCCTTTCGCCGGGCGATAATAGAAGATAATAACTTAGATGTAAAATATCAAGAATTTGTTTCCGGGCGGCGTCCAAATTTTAAAATGAGTTATACTGTTATAGTAAGTATTAAATTTCAAGTCAATCATGTCTATAGTTTTAGAGATATCGTGATAGTCAGTCAGTATTTCGTTTATACATACACATATATGTTATACATACATTATATATAT
>DWHP01002157.1:0-14843 GCA_018247895.1 Parnassius honrathi | reverse complement strand
CTCTCAATCTCACTCAAAATCTCAGGTGTCCCGGAAACGATGCTGCCACACTCAGTCTTCAGCTTTGACAGTTGGCCTTTTCCAACAAAATATCTGGAATGTTCCAGCAAATACTGATCCCGATCGACTAGGTGCAGAAAATTCGAGTGTAGAGTTTTCTGGAAAGCTTAATTCTTCTATTCGATACTAGCTAGCGCTACTGGGAGAAATCTAGAAAGATCTCGACGCTCCTATTTCTACTATTTGATAACAGATGGCGCTAATAATCACCCACCACATACCGGGCATTAATTATGGCGCGCAACAATACGTTTCCCGGTATTACAGTTAGTTAATCCGAGTAGAAATCACCATTAGGACTATTTGCTTCGTTAATATGTATCTTTTTTATAGTTTTCTGTTAAAATATCGAGATAAGAGTGAGGGTCCACGCTCTTAAAGATCGCCATCGTAAAATGGCAGTTTAACGCCGCTATGTTTCATATAGTGTGTATATACAGCAGGAGATCCTTTTTAGTGGAAACAAGGCATTTGATCTTCGACCACGGGAGTGACAACGCATCTGCATTTTGATTCATGATCAATGAAGATGTCTGTTGATCACAGTATGCATTTGCCATCGTGTGAACTGTGTGTTTGTTTGATACCCTTACTCAATTTATTTCAATAGTTTTATTGAATGTTATAGAAATGTTTGTTATAAAAAAGCTATACCGACACGAGCCTCCTACCCTTGCGGGCGGATTTGCTTCTCGCCGGACGATCGCAACGTTGTTGCTGATTCTGTTGCTGATGAGATACTTCAGTGTATAGAACTTTTTATTCCTTCCTCTGTGGTGCCCATCGGATGCAGATATCAGCCATGGTTTTGTCGCTCCTGTAAAATAGCACTATGATTTAAGCAGGAGTGCTACCGCGCCCGAGCTGACGCATTATCGTCCCGGTATCTTGTCCAACGCCCTAAAAAAGAAGTATAATTCCGCCTCCAGGTCCTTCATAAGAGTCATTGCCAAGACAAAGTCAGAGCACATCATTTCTTCTAGAGACCAGAATGTACGGTATTTTGATATCTTGCCAAGGCTATCGAAGAGAATTTCTGTTAGCCATCTCCGCACAGGGAGGACGACTCACTGGCCAACGCCGCAAAGGAGAGAGCCGATCTGATATGCTCTTTCTTTGCATCCAACTCGACTCTCGATGACGGGGGGAGCACACCGCCGACCATTCCGCATTGTCACTCTTCTCTCTGGACATCCACCAGTCGAGTGGGCTTGACGGAAACCCTCCAATTTTGCTGAGGACGTGTGCTCCAGAGTTGGCACCGGTTTTAACGCGTCTTTTCCGGTACTCCTAAAATCATGAAAGATGATTTTCGTCCACCCGATTCCCTAAAAAAGGCGACCGCTCAGAACCGTCAAATTACAGGCCTATCGTCATCACCGCCTTGTTCTCCAAAAAAATGGAATCCATTATAAACTAGCGGTATCTTGAGGATAACTAGCTGATTAGTGACCGCCAATACGGTTTTCGTCGGGGTCGATCAGCTGGTGATCTTCTGGTCTACCTGACTCATTGATGAGCGGAGGCAGTAGAGTCCAAGGGGGATGCACTGGCCGTTACTTTAGACATTGCGAAGGCCTTCGATCGGTTTGACTCAAAGCACTTCTTTCGGAGCTCCCTTCTTATTGGGCTTGAGAAACTGTGCAATTGGATCACCAGCTTTCTTGCAGATCGCAGCATCAAGGTTGTTGTAGACGTGGATGCTCCGATTGTAAGCCTATTAATACTGGCGTTCCGCAAGGCTGCGTGCTATCACCGACGCTGTTTCTTCTGCATATTAAGGAAACTGATAACATTAATTGCTATTCAGATGACAGCACTGGTGATGCTCTGTACACCGGCCATACCAATATTTCTCGAGAGAATTTCTCCGAGTACCGAGACAATCTTGTGTCTTTGTCTCGGATTGGGGGCGACCAAATCTAGTCCAGTTTAACCCTCAGATGACACAAGTTTATGCGTTTACCGCTAAAAGAACCCCTTTGTCGTATCGCGTCAGTTACAAGGCATCGCTCTTGTAGCCTCAGCCAGTATCAGAATCCTTGATGTAGATATATCGAGTGACGTGCATTTCGTTGTGACTTGAGACTCTAAAAAGCTTGGCGTGCTCAGCAGAGCGGGACAGTATTTCATACCAGTACAGCGCCTGCAACTCTACAAGGCGCAGGTTCGACCTCACATGGAATACTGTTCCCATCTCTGGCTGTGGCACTTGACCGCATCCAGCGCTGTGCGGCTCGAATCGTCGACGACCGAACGCTTTCGGATCGGCTCGATTCACTGGTGCTGCGAAGAGATGTTGTATGTCTTTGCATTTTTTTTCGCATTTACCACGGGGAGTGCTCTGAGGAATTGTTCGGACAAATCTCGCGATACCATCCACACCATCTGAATGCTTGGCAGTCCACCACTGTTCGTTTCACTAGGAGTTTTCTTCCGCGTACGACCTCTCTGTGGAATAGTGTACCACCGGTAATTTTTCCAGACCGATACGACCTAGGGACCATGGAGAATAGAGCTTACTCCTTTCTAAAAGGCCGGCAACACACCTGCAATTCCCCTGGTGTTGCAGTTGTTCATGGGCGGCGATAGTCACTTAAGATCAGGTGAACTGTATGCTCGTTTGCCCTCTCTCCTATAAAAAAGCTTCAAGTCTAATAAAATACTCTCGCACTGAAAAATTCAATGTTGTTAAAATGTCAATATTTTTTCCCATCCTCCTCTCACTTGATTTATAAAGGTTGATATTATTTAACTATTACAATCAGATGCGTTTTACGATGACATACAAAGTGGTGGGTCAGATGTTTAGTTTGGACACGCTTCGATTTGGAGCGAAAGACGTCACCTGGAATATCCCGTGAAAAACACAAACAATCCTGTATAGAAGCACTCGTCGATCGCGTGCCTCTTTACTCGCGTCTGGGTGAATTTAGGTTAAGGGTGATGAACATTACAGCGAAATCAACACTTTATCTAACACATAGCTCCTTCTTGGATTAAGTAAATATTTAATTAAGCCTGCAGTCTGTGAACATATTCAAGATCGTCCCCACCCATCGGATTTGATAAGCCACAGATCCTTGCAAAAGAAAACCGATTCCTACATGAGGCTATTGAAATTAAAAAACATCCTAATTACAATAGAGAAGGAGGCTGGGTACTATCACCTGCTTGGGATCCTATAATTAATAAAATTAAAACTAAACCCAAGCATACCACTGCAAGACTTCAAAACACAGTTAGTTCATTCTGCGTAGATCGGACCAAAGACAATAATTAAAAAGCTGAAGGTACTCCGTGTTAACTTTGACATCGGGACGTCAGTCACCTCAGTCCCCCGTGACCATGGGTGCTGGAAAGCACCCGAAATGTCGGGTATTAAAAATAAAATAAATAAAACGCGATAAAATCCGTAAAAGTAGTTTTAATAAATTTAATAAGAGTGTTTCGGATAATATATCATAATATCCTTTAATACGAATATTTTCCATAATAATATTGATTTATTCCTAGGTTCGTAATGCAATTCAAGCACTACAAGAAATGACAGGCCCTTCTGGATGGCACGCAGCCCATTCCAATCCAAATTTACAATGGAATGCACCACCAAACCAACTTGCTCGAAGCTGCAGCCATCCTCCTGATGTTTTTTGTTGGGAACAGGTACTTTATTTTATTTAAGTCAGTAAATTAGCACTATTTTTATTATTTAATTATTATTTTTATTTTGCAGCAGGAAAGACCAGTCACACCCGAAAGGCTTAAAATTCATCGTTGTACACAGACTGAGCCATTTCTCCATTCCGTTACTCAATACATTATGGAGCACCCAGCGACAGTCATGCTTCTCTTAGGTATAGACCCGATGGCTAATCTTGCTCCTGTTATGCCTTCAGCTGTTGAGTTCTACGATACTCGAGGTCGTCGACCCAGTACGCTTGGGCAAATCGTAGAGACGGAGAATGGAAGCCAGACGCCGTCCAGTACCGCCAGTGATAAATTTGACCCTAGTAGAAGTTTAAGTGGAAGTGCCAAAGAACTTAATATACAACAAGATACGAAACAAACTCAAGATACAGTTTTTAAAACTGCTATTTTAAAAAGGAACAGATATTCTGCCAGTGATATTTGTGAAGCATCGGAGAGATTGTTACCAACAAAAGGATCACAGCCTAGTACCTACAGTCTTAAAGCGAATATAAATGGTTGAGTTCATCTGCTTGTTACTTTTACTAATATTATGTGCGACGGTACGGTATTTTAAATTTTTATTGTTAAAATGTGGATGATGACGTTACATACACTTATTTGTCTGTAATATATAAGGTGTACATATCAGTACTAGTTATTATATTTTTATTATTGAAGTCTGTTTTTACATAATAACTACGATTGTATAGGTAAACTTGCCAAATTTACACTATTACAAAAATTAGAAACTTTGATTATTTCAATTTCTTCAAGGCAATAGTATAGTCGAAATACAACATTTAATGTTAGTGAGAACTTCATACTACGATAAATGGACTTGAGAAAAAAACTTTATTTAATCTTACCTGCTACTTACGAGTATAGATTTATAAACTTATTCCGTATTAGAATAGAGACTTTCAAAAAAATGTTTGTAAATTTTCTAAAAATAATGTATACTGTCGTTTTAAAAATATATATTTTATGAAAAATTTTGTGCCAAATTATATACTCATACTACTTTTGTCACCTAAGACAATACAGAATTTTATTCTTTGTTACAATAAAAATGTAATTTCTTTTCTCTGGTGTATAGATACTGTAGGTATAGATTGCTTTAAGTAAAATAGTAACGGTAAACTATTGGTTCAAAGTAGACTTCCTGTCAAAATATCAGTATTATTACGTTCAATAGGAAATATTAATATGTGGTTCTAATGATAAGTATAATGATTTTGCTCACCTCGAACGCGAAGCGGTGGGGTGGGGCTTTACTGTCGACTTGACAACGTTACGCTACCACACGCTACCCGCTCTCATTAAGTCGTTTAAATCTCGTTTATCTATATAATACTATTTATTGTACTTCATAACTAAATGTACGTGAATTTAGCTAAATTTCTATAAATAACTTTGTATTGATTGTTCATAATCATTATAACTATTATTTGTTTATAACAGTTGTATTAAAAAAAGATAATGTCGATAAAATTCGACGTAGGTACATATGATAATTTATTTTAATTTATTTACTTCAATTTTCTTGCAAGCATTTGTTGTATATTTATATTCGAACAAAAATAAATATTCAATGGCGAAGTTATAATTGAGCATGTCTGCAACAATAAACATCTCAGTTTTGCTATCGCTAAACATTTAGTTGTAGCAAGTTCGATAACAAATACTTGATCCGGGTGTGTGTGTGTATGTGTGTGTGTTTTAAGTGCAAATTATATTTATGAATCGTATCCACGATTAATTTTATTTTATTAGACATATATTAGTTTGTTGTTAAAGATAATATTATAATTTTAAGTATATTTAAGTTTATTTAAGGCATACAAAAAGACATACCTAATGGGCTGAGGTCGATGTGCTTATGTCTGTGAGAGGATATCAATTGCAATAATTAATATTAGGTATAATTTGATAAAAGGAAAAACACCCATGGGGTGATGGATTATCTTACACGGCAAGCTGAGAGATGTGCCAGAGATATCTCTTGGCTTCCGATAGTAGTCGGTATTACTAATGCGTTTCTAAGTCATATCTAGTCATCATTTTCTAAGATGCGACCGTGAATCCGCCAGCCGAGCGCAAACGTTGGGGTAAATTTATTTATTTATTTATTTAACTTCGTATATGCTGTACTGTAACGTATATAGCCGAACTTAATGCCCGAGGCGTTATCTACCAATCTAGTTTAGAGTAGTGCAGAGATAAAGTAGCTAGGTGTATAAAAGACGTACAGAAAGTTTGTATACAAACGTATAACTGAATACATGTAAATATGATGCACATATATACACTTAAAAATAAAATACATGTAAACACACATGCTAATCCTCCATTCAAAGCTCATGTTCAAAATCGCACTGTTACGGGCTAGCGATGACCAAGAAGATAAATGAAATAGAATAATTTGTGTGTGGTGTGTTCATATCGTGTACCTTTCAAATGCATAGACTAAGCTACTTATATGTCAAAACTAAGATACTTTAAAATCAAAAAATGAAACTCAATTAATTAAATTTGATTGCAAAATTATTATTTGGGTAACGATGTGGTACATACTTGAGAAAACTATCCTTTGAGTCATTATTGATTATTCAGCAATTGTAATCTAAACTGAATTGTTATCTAATATTTAAACGCGAGAATTCTACTCTCGGATAAAAATAATTATATACGAACGGAGACGCTTACTAGCATAATGGAATAAAGATAATGTATATTATTTAAAAGTCAAGAATGTGATATGTTAATGTGGAATGATGTGCAGTGCCTAGACTTTGGATAATTCCTGTTTTCCCGATTTGTCTTCATTCGAAATTACTTTATAAATAACATTTTGTGCTAAACTACCATCTTCAACTACGATATCCTTGCATTTAATGCTCTCAAACAAATAGATTTATGTATCTACATAGAAAAAATTATATTTGATCTTTTCTTGTAGTACAAATATTAGTTATGTAAAGTTTAATAAAGACAAATTCATGTTTAATGCGTTAGTTTATTTTTTTACACATCATTACTTAGCACCTCTCTCTGTTGCAACCGCTACACAAGTTACGCTTTTCATACATATGATACATTTAATATTAATATGACTTATTATAAAAGACTTGAAAGCGTAAAGGGTTAGTAAACACGCATTTTTTCAAAGTAGGACTACAATCACAGAAATCGTAACAATATTGTCTTATTATTACTATTTCTGTGACTACAGTAGTTTACCTTATAATACTAGTACCAGGTGTTGTTCACAGCTGCCAAGTTTCACCTTCGCACGTTGCGATAAAATTCACAATTCTATCTACACCAACTAAGTCTAAATATGTGGTCTATGGTACTAAAGCTGGAAACCGACTTGTACATGAGCCTGGAATCCTTCAAGTGTAATACAACAAAAAGCATCTTTTGTTTTCGTCTGGATTGTTAGCGGTCCAATATAGTGCTATTTCTTAAAAGTTTCCTGTCTCGCACGATTACTTTGTGGAATTGGACTAACTAGAACTAGAGACTAGATAGAGTCACGACCTGGTAAGACGTGCGGGAAGTCGATGGATGCAGGTAGCTCAGGACCGTGCTTTGGGGCAATCCTTGGGGAAGGCCTATGCTCAGCAAATGAAGGGCCGTAATGATGATGATGATGATATCAAAGTCCACTGCCGAAATAGATCTGCCCATGGAATGACTCATAAAAGCGATAATTACCATAGTTACCACGCTTAACAGGCGGGATGGCCAACGCAGTTTTTCTTCCAGTTGTTATTAGGAGAACACTTTTTGCCCCACGAGATGAGGTAGTGAATATTCTTACACACTACACCTATATATAATAGTTGCCACCACTAGAGCTTACACCGCCATAGCCAAATGATTAACACACATTCCACGTTCTCATTTTAACATTAGCTGAGGAATTGTCGAACGTTTCGGGTCAGTCCTCAAAAATACAAAATTTTTAACGACAACGAAATACCCTAAGACCAGGCTTCAGAGTACTGATACGTGGAAGACGAAACCAGTTCCTATGTTCGAATTTAAAAATAAAAATACGAGCACTTTTCTCCTTTTGGGAATTTCAAAAGGCCCCTATAAGAAATCTCTACAAATATCATTATAGGTACTATATAATTTATAATTCATATAAAAGATTAATGCTAGAGCTAAGTGCCAAGTGGTGTTAATTTTTTCAAAAAGCTAAGTTAAAAGTTCCATTTAAACTTATGTATGATATAAACTGTTTGCTTTCTCTCCTCAAAACCTTGATTGCGACTTGTTTCGGATAAATAATCGACGATAAATAATGATTAGGAATAGATAAAGTTTTGGGAGCAAGAAGAATGTGATGACTTTAATTGCTGAATTTAAAATCATCACATTACAGAACTATTTTTACAATTTTTAAGTAATGTAAAATTAATATTGTTTTCAATATTTATTGTTATACGGTGGTTCCTTGAATTTTAATATAAAATAAGAGTAACAAAAGAGCACACTATATTGTTTGTTACTCTTATCATGATGATGATAAGAGTAACAAACGAGCACACAATCCACCTGATGGTAAGTTGATACTGTGGCCGATAGACTATAGATCTAAATTTATCCTCGATTATGAATCAAAATGCAAATGCGTTTTCAACCCTGAGGACTAAGTTGGAATGCCTCGTATCCAGTAAAAAGGGTCTCCGGTTCTCTACACTCACCTTACGAAACACAGCAGCATCAAGCTGCTATTTTACGCTGGTATTCTGTGCGAGTGAAGTCCCTCCCCCGTCTAGAGCCATTATATAGCTGCAGCGTAGCTCCACCAAGTAAACGTTACCTTGTATATTGAACATATCCGCAATAGAACCAGATAAACTAGGATTTACTCTAATATAATACAATATAGTGTTCACTGTATTAAGAGATTAAAAACTATATTTCTAAATAAATGTAATAGTTAGTGAACTTGCTATGTTTTAATATAGCTTGAGGCAATTAATTAAGGCTCAAAGTAGCAAAAACAATCCTTTAAAATATAAAGTATAATTTTGAAATACCATTAAAAGATGAAAGATAATTCATTTTTATTCTATACCAGTATTTTTTTAACAAGAATACTTACATAACTCTGGTAATCGTAAGGACTTTTTTATAAAAAAAGTAAGGCAAATGATAAAAATATTTTTGTCTATTCTTGTTCATTTACGTCAGCTTTACAAAAGCAGTGAAGCACGAGCTTGAACACGAGCGACGGTGGAAGAGTAGAGATGCATGAATACTTGTTCAAAAATGTTGACCTACTTCCTGTTCTCTGAGAGGCCTCCCAGTATCCATTTCATCAGTGCTTTGATTTTCATTTCAGTTTTCTTTTAAATGGTATGGTTTAAGTGGTAGCTATGAATAAATAATATAATCATTTGAAGTATTCGTTTATTCATTAAAGTTAAATGGACCTAACGATCGTACCAAATTTTATTTCATTTAATGAATAACTTCTATCTGAAGAAATATAAAGCTATGCAAGTATAAAGATACCTTTTTCTTTTTTCTCTTGTTTTCAAAGGTATTTTAAACTAAATATTATTTGGATATTTACATTGACAAACTGTGAAACAAGGAAAAAATTATAATAATTGTTTATATTATGAAGTATGACGTGATGTATCTTGTGTTTTTACAGTTGTGTTTGTATAGTATATCACATAATTTGTTATTTCCTTGTTGCGCTATACAGCGAAGTGTAAGGCGGCTAGTAAGACATGCAATAAGTAGATGGATGCTAGGGGCTCAGTGCCGTGTTTTATGGCATTCCTAAGGAGAGGCCTTTGTTCGGCAGACGACTTGTGAAGGGCTGTAAGAATGATGATGCTGAAGTTTGTAATAGAGCTGTGGTTATATCACGTGGATAGTTAAAGATTTAAAGTAAACCTAGGGGTTAAAAGGATGAAAATAGCCTGCAATATGTCTCATCTAAATGCCGTAAAAGGCGATTAAGAAAAGGTGATTTCAGATTCAGATAAATAGATCCAGAGCAGCAGATCGCATATAAGTTATCCAAACCGTATTCCACGAGAAGCAGTGTCGCAAATAAGTGTGACAAATATAGGCAGTTGACTGTTTACAGGCACAACAGAAAAGGCAGATGTTACTTGGCGGGAATCCATTATATTATAACCAGATTTAGAATAATACATTTTGAAACCCAGGAAAGGAATTTACGCTTTTGTTATGTCTACTAACATACAAGGCTAAAGAGAATGAAGAAAAGGACTTCAAAGGTTAAACTTAATTTATAGTGACTTCTACTGATAAACGCAAACATTCGCACTCTAATAATACGAAAATAAATAACTATGGATAAAAAAATTCTTTGCTTCAAAGAACTATTTGGAAAACTAAAATAAAACTACTAAGTACAAAACTTTTATTAAGTCCTTCTTTGTACAACTTTCTTTTTAACTTTCTTTTTACCTTTTTATATGCATTTTGTTCAATTTGATGTTATGAAGTATTGTACCTGGCTTTTTTCGTATTGGCATTAGGGTTTGTATGATATAATCCATGATTTTATCGTCAAATCTTTCCTCGCGTATAGCCTTATGGGTTTTGTATAAACTAGTGCTGTCAGTACTCTGCCTCTTCTCACGTAAGATGCCAAAGGTGGATAATTGCTCTAAGTTGTTCTTAAAATATACGTGGTAGAGCCACGCTGCAGCTATATTATGATTGTAGCACGAAAGGGTCAGCTCGACCGGGGAAGGATCACGCTCTCACAGAATACCAGCGTAAAGTAGCAGCTTGATGCCGCTGTGTTTCGTATGGTGAGTGTAGAGAATCAGAGACCCGTTTTACTGGAATTGAGGCATTCCATCTTAGTCCTCAGGGGTGACAACGCATCTGCGTTTTGATTCTTAATCGAGGTTAAATGTAGATGTCTATTGGCACAGTATTCACTTACCATCAGGTGGACTGTGCGCTTGTTTGTTACCCTAATTCTATATATAAAAAAATATATTGCCGTGTGGAGGTAATAATAGAAAAATCGCATCATTTTTAACCTCCGACGCAAACAGAGGGGTGTTATGTGTTTATCGTGTTGTAGTTCCCAAACAGATGAACCGATGTAGATTTTATTTTATTTTATTTGAAACGTGACTTAATTAAGACTGTTCTTAGCTTTGATTCAAGAAAATCTTTCCAGTCGTTTGAAGGTCATCAGCTCTTTTGTTGTCAGGTTTTTTCAATTTTCAATTTAAGTTATGTAATAAAGCCTACAATGGGTTCCCAAAAACTGATAAGAGGTTGCCCTAAATGAGCAAATTCTATTACCTATTGTTGGTACTCGGTAAGGGGTGCCATACCATATTGCCATTAAGTTTTTAAATTACTATTAGAATAGAATAGAATCATTTTTATTCAATATAATTAGAACAAGAACACTTATTGAAGGTAATTTAGGTTTTACCACTGGTTCGTAAAAACCTCTGTCCTAGGAAGAACCATAAAGAAACCCAGGGAAAAACTATTTTGGGCATGATTAGAAAATTAATTGTAATAAAATTCATATTTAGAAGTATTCAGCAGTCAAAACACTTAAATATTTAAATATCAATATAAAACATTAATTTAGGTTAGTTAGGTTAGGTTTGGTTAAAAAACAATATACCTAAGGTGGTAATAAACCATATCGTCTTATAATTCGACGCTAAATCTATCAAGTTGCTAATTGCAATAATATTTTTTATATCAAAACAATTCTTTTTTTTTTCAGGTACAGATTTTCATAAAATTTTTACGCCAGCTAATATAATAAACTGATATGTTTTATAATGCACACCTAAACACAATGATAAAATTAACAACTTTTAATTTAGTGTACTACAATTTTCTACCTTTTTAGGGGTAAATAGAGCAGAGTTCTAAAATATGTACTAAATATTCATAATTATCATAACTTCGTTTTAAAGATACCCCAACACCTTGCATATTGATAACCATTATATAGTTAAATTTAAACATTATTTTAATCCAAAGAGATTTGAATAAATTTTCAAGTTTTAAAAATAATTTTAAAAGTTTTCTCAATTCAAATATGAAATCACCCCGTAAAATAAAATTTGTCGTACAAACTGTAACAACCAATTTCACCGTCTCACCATTTAAATTTTTAATTATCCCTTCTTAGTTGATGTTCACGTCCTAAATTTAAGCTATTTTTATAATTTCAAGCTTTTACATTCAACAATTTTGACTATGCGTCTAAAAATAATATTTTCCATAAAAACTGCACTTTTTTGAAAAAACTAAGTAATTGATATTTTATTATTTTATCCAAACAAATTTTGTAGAAATTAAAAATGTTGAAGAATTACAAAATACAACGAATGGCGAGTCCCACGAAGATGTCCGCATAATATCTGAGTGCAGACAACAAGCAGATGCTGAATGTACAAATGGAAACTGCCGACTTTATGGTTGTGCTCTCATGGGTTTGTCTTAAACATAGAATTGAATTATTCTAAAGCAAGTTATGGTAGTGACTAAACATCTTTTCTTTTAATAAATAAGATTAGTATTTTTAAACGTACACCGGCCCCTGCACAATTTGACCAGGTTTTCGCTTATTTTATTTACGGAGTATTTTCAATAATTTTCTTGTCAATCTCTCTGTAAAATAAAGTTTCATATAAACTTTGACACCCTTTTTAGTCTTTAAGAGTTGCATTTGCCAATATCTTTTTAAGTGGATAGACCCAATAAAGCAAGCTATTGTCCCCATTTCACGTTTTCGAGGCCAGCGGTTTTGGGCTGTGCGGCATAATACCTACAATATTTTTAATAAACCTTCACCTGCACCCCTTTTTAAAGTTGGTTCTATTGTTACTGGTAGGTTGCCTGGGTAGTTAGTAAAATATGTATTTTACTAACTACCCAGGCAAACAATTTTCCGCCCTTTCGACGACCCTTGGTCCTATAAAAAACCCTTAAATTCGCAATAAAGAATATTGCGGGTCACTTATCGGGACAAATATTATCCTATCCCCTAGTTGGGCCAAAATTTTGAAATCAGTTCCGTAGTTTAGACAAATACAACAATACAAAAAGTGGTCTAGGTGCAACCCGAAAGGTCCACGCGACTAACTTCCCAGTGAAAAGAATAAAAAATATCGTATATTTTAATATTTTATACAAGTTTTCGTTCGGCACAAAAAACGGCTCGACAGATTTTGCTCAAAATTTAATGAGGTCTAAGTTACATAATTATGCGTTAAATGAAATGTGGTCCCATGTCAATATCACTCTTTGTTCTCGAGATACACGAGGCGAAAATTAAATGCGAACATACCTGTATACGTACATGTGGACACACGGACATCCTCTTAAAAACCATACTATTTGACTCTAAAGACGTCGACGTCGGACCCATTACAATAACTTCCCACTGACAAGTTAAAAAGGCAATTTTTGTATACATATAAATATTATTTCAATTTAAGAGTATTTGCACCAGTTGTCAAATTTAAAAATAAAGAAGTGATTTTTTTAATTTTCATATTCCTACATTGTCATACGATTCTGAACTATGTTCCAAATTTCAAGTCTTCTAGCTCATCAGGAAGTGCTCGAAATTTGAGTTGCAAGATTCCACCCGGAACGACTAATAGATAGATAGACAATCAAACAAGAAAGTGAATTAATAAGAACGTGGTAAAACTATATAAAGTATTTTTTTTCCATATTTGAACCATCCGCTGATACGTATTCATTTATTTTATTTACTGAATACTTTCAGTAAGTTTTAAGTCCATCGCGCGGTACAATAAAAATTTTCATAAAAACTATAACATCCTATGCCACACTCTTAGACCTACGTCGTAAACGCAGCTGCTATCAAAAGCTCTGATTTTTACGTCTAGCGATTCGGGGCGCGCGTTGATAGATGAGTCATGGATTCGGTAAGCAAATCCGTTTTAACAGTAAAAAATGGAAGTTACAGTCTGTATAAGTTCCACTGCCAGGCACAAACCTTCTCATATTTCTGATAGGGTTATTGACAATGAACGCAAGTTTAATGGTTACGGAACAATTCGTCAGCCGCGCTGCACCAGTACATGTTGGCGTATATTATTATACATCATTGCGGGTATCCTCGCGATCTTTTCCTTCACCATCAAACAGGTGAAAAGAGCAATTAACAATTTCATTAGAGCCAACAGACACAAAACTCGGGTTGTAGTGCACTGCGAAAGCTACGATAAGCGCTTAGCCCGTGAGCTAGCAGATTTCCTAAATGTTACCTGTACACATAAATATGGGCTAAATCTGAATAATCCTCTTCCTCCCAGACCTCTAAGGAGTTCAGACGTATTAAATAATTTTGATTTAATTTTATAATAAAAACTATTACAAAGTAAATCAAGCCAAAATAATAGGAGTGCATAACTGCGAGGAGATCTCTACGCTAGCAGCTCGTCTTTGTCTTGTTTGGTGTGTCATCAACCGAAACATCAACGCCCTGCACCTTGCAGTTGCCACCTCCAGGGGTGTTACGATTGATCGTCCAATCACGGAGGAGCGCAACAAACAAAACTGTAAGCGCATTCATTACTATTTGCATAAGTACAGAGGTCAAGGTATACTGGACGGAAAGTATCTTTGTATGATAACCTCGATTACTGCCAGAATTCGTTGACCCCCGGTTTTATAGTGCTTATTAGTTTGAGCTCATTATTTACACGCGTCAACGTTAACTGTTTGTACTCTCTGATATCCTAGTACACGATGCCGCTAAAGAGAACTCCACCGCAAACACCTGTTAATAAGAATACGTGTTCTGAGTCAACGCAGTTGCCGCCTTATCTAGTGGAGAATGTACCTCCTAGCAGTTCTAACAACTTAGTAGAATCAGACATTATTTTAAACAAATCTGCATCTGAAACGGATATATCCCGTTCTACACCGCCAAACTTCATTTCTCAACGTAATAAGAGATGCAGAGTCCAGATGGAAGTCTCGATTGCTGAACAGATGGATGACTTTAAAGAGGAAATTCGAAAACTAATGACATCCTTTTTTGCCTCGCAAGCTGC
>DWHP01002156.1:0-14844 GCA_018247895.1 Parnassius honrathi | reverse complement strand
ATATATTTTAAATTAAAATAAGAGTCGTTTATAAATGCTGGGCACGCGAGAGTTAAAAATAGACGAATTTATTTCACTTTGACTTTGATGTGGAAACATAAAAATAAAATAAGAGAATAATGAGCAGATTTAAATATAAAAAATTTTGCCTTATTATGATAACTTATATATGTTTCTACAAAAAATGTGTATAATAACATATTCATCCTATACTTAAGTACCCACAGAAATGTCGTATCTGAACAAATTAATTTCGTAATCTATATTCAATGACATGAGATGGCGTCTTGGGTATAATTTGTTTTATTATTAACCTATAACACTTTTTTATTGATTAAGTATCTTATTAAACGATAAAAAGTAATTCTTTAGTTTTTACTGACATTTCTTGAATTATTTGTGCAGTATCTAAGTACACACGACGGCATATTTTTATCAAGAGATTTTTTTTAAATCAACACATCACGTGACAACCCCAAGCGCTAAGCGAGTGACTGATTAAAGTGCGGTGTAATCACCGCAGTTAAATGGAACAGGGTAATGGAACAGAATAGCTGAATATAGTGTCGCCTCTAGTACGTAGTACATAATAGCTCACTAAGTAACTCCTGGGTGGTAGGATAATTTCCTGCCTAGGAGTCCGACTGGCTGGTCCGACCACCCTCTTATCTACTTTATGCGACCAAATAGCAGTGCTCGCATTACCATGTTCTGAGCTGAACGGTATCTCTATACTTACAGACTGTTCGGCATTTCATCTTAGTCCTCAGTCGTAGACAACAGTACCATCGGATGGATTATGTCAATTATGTTACTACATGCACCATATAAAATGGAACTTAATTCAGAACGTAAAATCAACTATGTATAAACATACATAATTTAATATTCTAACTATGTAAGTAACAATATAAACTTTATGAATAGAATAATTTATCAGACCGTAAATTTGTAATTCAGCGGATTAATAATTACATATTATATTTCTATTAGTTTTTAATACTTTGTAACCTTGTGGTGGTGACATAAGAAAGTTTATCACCATATTTCTTTCCGTGGATGCCGTAACAGGCGGCTATAGGATGCGCTGTTAGAAACTTCGTTAGGAAAATGTCCTTCAGACCGAATTTCGTGGCGCCCAGTCTCAACGGAGACTTGCCATTTGCGGAGGATATAATGCATGAGTGTCTGCTCAAGCACTAGGACATAGCATCTACTATCTATGGATAAGACATCACCATTGCTGTCGTCTGAATAACATGATGTGTCATACCATTGATATGCAGAAGAAACAGCGTTGGTGATAGCACGCAGTTTTGTGGAACGCCAGCGTTAATAGACTTGTAATCAGAGTATATACCATCTACTACGACCTCAAGGGAACTGGTGATCCCATTGCACAATTTCTCGGGATGCCCATAGGAAGAGAACTTTGAAAGAAGCGCTATTGTACCAGACCCGATTAAAGGTCTTCGCCATATCCAAACAAACGGCCAATGCCACCCCCTTGGACTCTACTGTCTTCGCCTGTCAGACCAGAAGATCACCAACAGATCGACCACGATGAAAACCGTATTGGCCGTCACTAATCAGCTGGTGATCCTTAAGGTACCTCATGAGATGGCAGTTTATAATGGACTCCGTTATTTTGGAGAGCAAATAGGTAACGGCGATAGGTCTGCAGTTCTGATGGGCGGATCTGAGCAGTCGCCTTTTTATGGGTCGGGTGGACCAAAGTTGTGTTCCATGAATTCGGGACTACGCTTGGATAGAATAGTAGAATAGTACCAGAAAAGACGCTTAAAACCGGTGCCAACTCCAGGGTTCCTCAGCATAATGGAAGGAACTCCATTAGGCCCACTCGACTTCCTGACGTCCAGGGAGAGGAGTGCTTTGCCGAACCGAGTTCTTTGTTGAACCGAGCGTTGTGTAAACCGCATATCCGACATGGAGCACTCACAACGACGGACAGCCGGCAGTGTATTCCACCCGTCATCGAGAGTTGAGTTGGACGCAAAGGGAAAGCTTAAGGAATCGGCTTTCACCTCTGCGGCATGGGCCTGTGATGTCAGTCCTCTCTATACAGAGATAGAGGAAATGGCTGACAGAAGTTCCCTTGGACGGCCTTGGTGAGAGACCAGAATTCACGGGTTCCTGAAGGAAGGTGAAAGTACCTGAATGCGCCCTTCTTTTTAAGAGCGCTGGTGTTTATATCCCGAGACGTTGATGCGTCAGCCCAGGCCCAATAGCACTCCTGCTTATAGCGTGATACTATTTTACCAAAACGTTCCATGCCCTGAAGTACCACATCAGCAACAGAATCGACAACAACGCTGAGATCGTCCGGCGAGAAGCAAACCCAACCAAACCCCCAAAATTAGAATGCAAAAAAGAACGCATCCTACCCTAATCGGCCGACCTATAGTGCCAAGCACGCTGGCAGCCTGCAGAATGTAACTGCGACGTTAGTGTGAGTGGCACCACATTCCGGACAAGACAATGGTTTCACGTGCCTAGAGGGGCGTCGACGGAAGCCTGATATCCGTCCAGATGAGAGGTCAGCAAAAGATCCGAAAGGTAAAAAAGGGAAGGCGCATGATCCTCCACATCTGAAATTCGCGTAGGCGAAGTAACCAGCTGTGTAAGACTATATGCCAAGTCAAAGTCATAAACAGATCTCCCCGCATGATCAGTTAAACGTGAACCGAGTCATTCGGCGTGATGGGCGTTAAAATCGCCAAGGATCACGATCTCTGCGGGTGAGGTTTGCTGTAGCAGGGAATTTGTAACCATTTGAAACTGATCGATGAGTCGGTCTGTTTCAGCATTACCGCTATGCGAAGCGAAGAATTACCTCTACCTCACGCTGGTATTTTGTTAGGTTGTGGGACCACCCCGGTTCGAGCCGACTCATCCGTGTGACAGCAAAAGCTGTAGCGTGGCTCTACCACTCGTTAAGTATTGCAAAATCCCTCCTATAAGGAAATCTATGGGGGAGGCTTATGTTCAGCAGTAGACTTTTACAGACTGTGATGAATGAATGGAGGGAGTGAACTTTATGGGCTAGTGAAGAAGTATATAGTAAGCCATAAATAAATCTTTAGTAATATGATATGGTATATACGAGTATATGTTTTGTAATGGACAACATCATATTTTACTACGATTTCAGTAAAATGGCAAAAAACAAAATTGAAAATTATTAAATTTTTGAGTATTTCAGCTTGAGTAATATTTTATTACAATAAAAACATGTGCCATCTTGGTTGCTGTTCAGCTAATGAACCGTTGTCTTTGAAACAGGGATTAGAGAAAATGCAGGCGTCTGAATTTAATTAATGATTTTTTTCTAATGCAAATCCGCTGGGACTTAAGATTTATTTTGTACTTTGTACTTTGTTTCCGTGATTTATCTTCCTTCTTGCGACCGAGAGTCCAATCGATGGGTCCATCTGGGTATGGCTGCGTTGGGGATATAACGATACATCTCGTCACGAATAACACAAAGTTTGAAAACACGACTATGCAAACAGTGGGTGTTGCCTATGATGGCATATCGCTGATATATACTGTTGGCGTGAAGAGGAAGCTCAAGGTCACTTCGCGAGCTATAGAGAGAACTACACTCGGTTTATCTGCGTGATAGAATACAAACTACGAAATAAATATATCCTCAGTAGAACCAGAGTATACCCAACCTACATAGCCAAACAAATCAGTTAGCTGAATGAAAAGGCAATGAGACGACCATATCGCTTGAAAAATTGGCAACCGATGGGGTGGGAAGAAAGGCGTTCGAGTAACGACCTCATACTGGCAGGTGAAGTTTAGAACTACGCCCCACTAAATGAAGTACTTTTACTTGGTGGTCACTTCATTTAGTGGGGATCTCTATGCAGAAGTTTCTTGGATCCAGATTGCTAAAGACCGCGTTTTTGGTATCTCTTAGCAAATCTACCTTCATCACTGGGTTTGTGATGGGCTGTAATGATGGTGATGATTTTTCTTCAGTAAATGTAGGTAATATTTCACAAAATAGCATATTATAAAAATTCATACAAGAATAATTCATTTCCATGAGAAGCAACATTCTTCTAAACTTTGACATCGTAATCAGGTGGTGTTTAATAATTTATAAGAGAAGTTATCGGAAATAAGGTCGGTGTAAATTTAGTTATTCTCTTGAAACAATGTTTGAGCATTAATTAACCTTTAATAATTAATTAATAACAGTTTTGAGTTAAGTATAATGGCAAAGCATGACTTAGGGATTAACCAATTAGTAACCGTTACTGTTACTGCCTATTAAAGTCCACTGCTGAATATAGGCTTCGCCATAGATTGCCTCATAGGGAAATATTTGCCATAGTTGCCACGATTGGCCAGCGGGTGGGCAATTGCAGTTTTTTTAGTTGTTATTACGAGGACGCTACTGCCCATCTCCCGATTTATTTCTCTCTGTCGCCTATTACGACACCCTTGAGGTGATACAGCGTAGTGGTTATTCTTACACCGCCGCTACCCTACACTGAAATAGCTTAAGAATCCAGATATTACGACTCGCTTGAGGCCGACCTGATTTTCTTTTTTTTCTTATAATATGAGGGTGACAAACGAGCACACAGTTCACCCGGAGGTAAGTGGATGCTGTTGCCCATAGACATTCTGATTTATCCTCAATTAGGAATCAAAATGCAGATTCGTTGTCATCCCTGAGGACTAGGATCGAACTCCTCGTTTCCAGTAAAATGGTCTACACTCACCAAACGAAACAAAGCGGCATTAAGTTGCTATTTTACGCTGATATTCTATGAGAACGTGGTCGTACCCCGGTGGAGCTGACTCATTTATGCTACAACCATAATATAAATGCAGCGTGGCTGTACTACATAAATTTTAATATTCCAAGTGGGGTGTTATGACTAAAGCGTCATCATTAGAAAAAAATGGAATAATCAAGTCATGTTTACTGCTACCAACACCTTTTATTTCTCATTTATTTTACAAACCCAAATAGACCATACTCTAACATGTAGTGGTGGGATTAGAATTTCCACTATCGAGATGAAAGAGGGAAACAAACCAGAACATGAACAGCAGCCTCTTCTTAATAACAGTTAAAGTAATACGCAGCTAACCAACCTAATAACCGTGGCAGCTATGGCGAATACCCCCCCCCCCTCCTCCCATGAAGGAATCGGCTGATGAGGCGTATGTTCAGCAGTGAACTTTGATAGGCTGTAACGGGTAGAAACACAAGACACACTGACCGCCAACACTAAATTTGATCTGGTTTTGTCAGGTTTTTTTGCCAATCCGCACCGCGTAAAACGTAAATACCAACACGTGCAATATTTATCCGTGGAAAATGTCGGTGACAATAGTGCTTTGAAGATAAGCCCATAAAATATCGCCGTTTGCGAAATATGCAGAAATAAATGTACGCCTCATTTTTCTAAGTCATTAAGTACTGTCAGGGGTCAGTTACTATTGTGGCGCTAGAGGATCAAAGAACAGGAAATTTTTGTACCTAATATATGATAAGTTGTGTATGTGCCTCAAAATAGGGTATTTTACACAATGTAAAAGAATCAAAAAATATATATTTATGATAGATTTTGTAAAAAGTAAACGAGAAACTTTGATTTCTATTTATTAAATTGCATTATAAATTTTGTGTTTCAATTTTAAGAATATTTCTTTTCATCTGTGCCTCATATCATCAAAACGCTGTCCGTCATATTATAAACTGTCGTGACGTCACTGATCCCGGGTGACTACTAAGGGTATTAATGTTCCGTGTCACTGGTACAGAGAACTAGCTAATTTTCTGTGTTATTTCGAAATTTTTCATTATCATTAGGATTATTGAGTTTTATTCCGAATTTTGTTAAAAAGGCGTCATGGAAGACAAATTCCTAAAAGCAAAAAGTATTAATCTACCAAGGATAAATAAATTGATGGTGGTAACATTTTTTGCATGCAATCGCAGTTTTTGTTCTGCTGGGTTGAGAAATGTTAAAACATCAATGTAAGTACCTATTACCAACTTTTGTTTATACAAAAACACAATACCAGGTCAGAGTGTATTTTGATAAAACATTGTTTAGTAACTATCATAGTTTAGCAATAATTAGTTATAATATCTAAGTGAACGTAATTTATTACGAAATTTGACTTGCGATACCTTTCACCTCATGATGCTTTGTTTTCTATAAACGATAGTTAAATGTAGGTCATACTTACATCAAAATGATCATCACAGAAGAATAGTCTAGTATGTGTAGACAGTGTATTCGGGTATCTTCTTGCCAGTTTTAACCAAGTATTTCTTATATTTTAATCAGTTGGCACTTGAATCCATAACTTTCCCGGCGTTCTTATGCTCGTATTTTTGCATTCATGCACGAGCATAACACAACAATGATATAGATGATAACTCGTTATTAAACATTAAAAAGTATCTTATTCCTTTGCAAAATCGACAATATTTTTGGATAGTGACGTCACGAGTTGAACAGCATGGCGGCTAGAGTTTCCACGTGAACATTTAAAACAACAGTTAAAATGTAATTTTATGGCACTATTCGGTTTCAAAAAAATTATATAAAAATTATTGTAGTCACTCTCATTTAAAACTTTCATTTAAAACAATTTGAAAATGGGTATTACACCCCATACCCTATATGGCGGCCTTATCGCTTAGAAGCGATCTCTACCAGGCAACCACAAAGCAGGGTAAGAGTGTACGCAAGTTATTTGGAAATGCATACAACATACATGTAATTGTATATTCAATAAAAACACATATAATATAATCTATACGTGTTATAAATCTGTAGAAAAGTCGTGTCTGTAATTCTAATATTTTCTGGAAAAACTAAGTCCAGAGGACTAAATAAAGGCCACTGAAGTCAAATTAGTGGTTTTTAGAATTTTTGTCAGTCCGTCTGTCTGTCTTTCTGTCTGTCTGTCTGCCTGTGTATTCAAGATTCACGTAAAAACTACCGAACAGATTTCCGTGAAATTTTGTGTGTAGATAGTTAGGGACCCGGGGCTACTTATAGGCTACTTTTTATCCGATTACGGAAGTTCAAAAAAAGAAGGGTTGAGCATTTTCCTTCCATTACATGTTAGTTTCTATTTTATACGATTGATGTGTTTTAATAAAATAAATAAAAAATTTATAAAATAAGTCTCAACCTTTGTTTAATAAATTGAACTACGCCGACAATCTACGATATTATTATATATTCACTTTTTCAAGACAGTGGCATCTAACGTAAAATATAAAAGTTTTTACGTAAAATACAAAACTCTAATTATCCTTATAGTTCAGATATAAAGATTTTGTACATGTTTTGGTCAGATCTTAGACTTTTAAAATATCATAAAGCAGTCGATAATTGAAAAATCAATAAATAGAGATTGTTTGTCTATATTAACAACTAAACACGACATTGCTATTTCTAGATGTTATTATTACGTCGAAAAATAATTTCATTACACACCGCTACCAACGCTGATTGCGCTTGATTGCTTGATTTGTATATTTAATAAAAGCAGAATTTTTAATAGATTCTAAATAACTTTATTCCAAATTTATGTATTATTTAAATGTTAGCGGCTGTGTTGTGTAATAGAGCCACTCTAGTCGCACCTCAACTTATTGCGTCTGAGTACTAGAGGGTAAAGTTTTGGTTGTCATAGTTTTAATGCAATAATAGCGCCATCTACTTACTGCTAAATAAACCAATAATAAGTACATAACTGGTCAAACAAAATACAATTCTACATAATGCGTACTTATTGTTGCAGCATCAAAAATTGTCAGACCGGTATAGACCTGTGGCCACTGTGTGCATGATTTATCATTATTGTAAATTTCAGCAAAATTACAAACAAACTGTGTAAACAAAACCTTGATTAAGAGAGAAGGTTTTTAGTTCAACCAGTTGTGTGTCCATCGGCATAGCAATATTTCATCAATTTCTTTTTGTATCAAGTCGGACATTAGTAATTGAAAATTAAATGCACTGTGAGATTTATATCCATAATTAAAAATATGTTGAAAAATATATAAAAAATAAATTGGTGAAATAATTCGTGATATCGTTGACGCAGCCTTTTTTTAATTTTAATGAGATTTTTAAAACAGTTTGTCATAAATTAAGATAACCTTCATATTTTCAGATATAACTATTAAAATTTTTGTGACAGCATAAAAGAGAAAACAAGTAAGAGAAATAAAAGCCTTAACACAAGAAAAGAACAAAAAGGTGGCAATTTTAATAAGCGACGTGACTTCAGGAAGGGATAAAGGAATAATATATTCCTATTTAAGGAGGAAAGAAGTCCTGGTTTCAAATCCCGCGTCTGGTCAAAATCAGTTATTGAGTTCTCTAATTTTAATAATGTCCTCCAAACCGAAACTATGTTTGAGGACATTAAGAGATAAGGAACCAGAACTTCTTTCCTTCTTAAATAGGAATATATTATTCCTTTATCCCTTCCTGAACTCACGTCGCTTATTAAAATTGCTACCTTCTTTTACTTTTCTTGCGTTAAGGCGTTTATTTCACTTACTTGTTTACTTCTTGTATTCTATTGTATGCTCTTGTACTCGATGTATTTTTGTAACTGAAGTATATTTATTTATTATATTATGTGTGTATTTATTGCATATACAATTATATGTATGTTGTATTTCCAAATAGCTCGCGTACAGCTTTACTCTTCGTCTTTCGTCCTTTTAAAAATAATTTTAATAATGATATTAAAATACTTTTAAAAGGACCTCGTGTAACCGTCTGGTAATAAAGTCCTCCGGGCTGAATTTCAGTCACGGCGGCCGGTTTCATCGGATAGCCATCTGCGCAGGACAGGAATCTAATGCACGAATTTGTGCTGCACTCTCTATTCTCTTAGCTGACACAATCGGAGTGAGATAAGGCGCAGGAGGCAGAACCAACGGCTTTACGTGCTTTTGGGGGCTCTAGGGTGAAATACCGGCAAATTCGTGATACCGGGATGCCACTGAGAAATTCTTGACAAAAAAAAACCAATAACTGATTTTGGCCTGATCCGGGAATCAAACACAGGACCTCATGATTTGCAACCACGTTTACGACCACTGGACCAACGAGGCAGTGAAGTATTAAGTACCTACCTTTTTTTAAATGCCTACGCATATCCGCCTCGTGGGGACATGAACGGGTTATGTCGGACTCACATCGACTAAAACCCTGAAGTGTTCCATCCTCACGGCATATTAAGCAGGGCTACGGAAACGCTTTCGTGTACATCCACAGGTCGTCGCATGGCAGCCCCTCTTCGAGAGAGGATTTCTCCTCTTCCTTTTCCTTCTGAGGTAAGGCGCACCTTCCTCCGCGGCCTCTAACTCCACCCGCGTAAAGGACGCTACGAGCACTCGGAAGTACCAGTTTTTCTAACTCCAGCAGTAGATATGGTCTGGTTCCACCGTCAACGTACTATTATTCGCTCGAAAAGCTTATCTGCTTCATCGCGCACCACTATTGGGCGGTAGGCGGAGGTAGAGTCCGCGGGACGCCCGTCCTCCTAGTACTCACTGAGGGACTCCAACCGAGGGCCTCCTCGGACCCAAGGACAAAGTTTGCCCCTGATCATCAGATATAGGCGTCCCCATGAATCACGACTGGATCTCCAAGTGAAAGTTCTTACTAAAATTAACTAAACAACACAGCACACATAATCTATATCGAATGAAGTAACATACTCTTCTCGCCTGATTTGGGTTTTCAACCGACTTTAAAAAGGAGGAGGTACTTAATTCGATTGTATGTTTTTTATGTGTGTTACCTCAGAACTTTTTTCTATGTGAACTGATTTTGATGATTCTTTTTTTATATTAAAGCTGGTATTTCTCGTGTAGTTTATTTGATGATGTTCATATTCATTTATATAGAATTCGGTTCTACAAAAATTTTAATTTTACCACTTGTGTTAACAGAAATCGACCAGTTACCTGCATTGAAGGAGCACTATCAAATGCCGTTATGTATGAAAAAAGGATGAAGCTACAAGAGAAGCGCGAAAAAGAAATAGGAGGTGTTCGTGCATATCCAAGAGTTTATTGCTGGTAGACTGCTTTACTAAAAAGTTATACGTTTATTATTACTATATAATACATATTTTTAGATAAATATACAAATAAAGGATGTAAGTGTAGTATTTTCACTTGCCATTTTAATATCAAACTGTGGAACCTACTGTCGCTAGCGGTTTTTCCGGACCGATACCACTAACCTTTAAGAAAAGAGCCTTTTCCCTCCGTCGCCTCTTACGATACCCACGGGACGATATGGGGAAGTGTTTTTTTTTCATCGCCAATACACGTATGTAGCCCTGGCAAAGAAAAACTCCACCTAATTACCGGAGCGGGGTACATGCAAAACCGATTGACACTCCAATAGATGTTACACTGGCTTTGTCTGTTTTATGCATGCCCTTCCTAATAGGCCCACAATTAAAGACATTTAAGTATGTAGTAGCAATATATACTTTAATTTCACAGTACTGTACGTTTAAAAGTGACACCGGTGTTAAGGTATCGCGCACGTTTCATCCACTGGAAACGCCAGATGTTACGACTTTGATGGCTGTAGTGGGTCGTTGTCGAATTTCGAGGTGGTTATCGAGTTGAATTCAGGACGTAAAACGGTTTCATCGTCGCAGAACACAAAACGATCTTTGTAAACGATTCGTCGTCGCAACACCCACCCCTAGGTATAACCATCTCTATACGCCAGACGTAAAATACTATGATCGGCGATGGCAGGTAGCACCAATTATGTATGATCATCAATCCACCGGACAAACATGACGAAAGACAAAATCTTCCCTAAATATTCGATATCGACTTTGAGGGCCGATGATTACGAAAAATTTCACAGCTGCAGTTTGATCCCGAGAATCATAATATAGAAGGCAAACATTATGTAGAAACCCGCAAATTTGACATCATCAACAATACTATAGACTTTGACCTTTACAATTACTCTTTAAAAAATGAAGAGCGAGTGAAGGAGTGTCATGCAGTGCAATGTCACATTCATTTACTAGATTTTTTGGTGTGCTCCATTGATAGTAAAAGGCACAGATCTTATAGTATAGTAATCAAAGCTAAGTTCGCTTATGTATACTCTAAGGCACACATGAATTCGATTCTTTAAGTATAACAGTTCCATAATACAGGACAAATTTCTAGTGGGTAACTTTTAAAATTATATTAATGTAATCTGTTCATAGATAAATATACTATGGTTCTGTTCTTAAGTAAAATATTTAAAAAAGATCTTTTATTTTATAAAATATTTATTATAAATCTCATATCCTAATACACTTGTTAAGTATAGGCCATGGTACGCAAATACACTAAAACATAATAAAAATTGAAATAGCAATGTCCATAGTTCTAGAATTTTTAGATTCTTTATATTTTCTAAGTTTACAAAATCTAATGTAATCAATGTTAAAAAAATCTGTGTGTCAGATACAATTACACCAAAAACTCTGTTCTGGATTTATATCTCCATTATTACAAATGAGGATATCCATAGTAAAACTAGAATGACCCGATGAATTAGTAAGCTAAAGTAGCAATGGGTCGGCTATATAACTCGAAGAAGCGACAACCTATAGGGAAAATAAGTTATCGAGTGACAGTCTCATAACAGTAAGTGAAGTGTAGGGCAACTCCCCACTAGATAGAGTGATGACACGGTAAGATATGCAGGCAGTCGATGAATACAGACAGCTCAGGATCGTTCTTTGTGGCATTCCTTGGGGAAGCCTATGTTCAGCAGTGTTCTTGTAGTGGCTGTAATGATGATGATGATGATATTACAACAAACAGGTGTTTATAATTTGTTTTGTAGGACATAATCTTTGGAACTTCTGGGCTAATTCTGATAACTCTTTTACACTTTTCCCAAGTGATATAGGCTATATTCTATTGTAATGAAAATTAGTTTTTATTATGCAATTAGTACCTAATAACACCTACAACACGCGTAAGGTAAGGGAAAAAAACTTGAAGAGCCTAGTGCAAATAACTATGTATACATAATATATATAATGGACAGCGCTTGAATAAATACATTGTACCCAGAATCTATAACAAAATAAAATGGTTAAGAGAAACACCTCCAAATAAAAATAAAATTAATTAAGCGAAAACTTATTAAAATCCAAAATATAAAATACTGTTGCATACTTTTGTTAATTGCTTTTTATGTTTGATTTATCTGAGTTGTTTATTGCAGTTGTTGTTTATTTTTTAGTTTAATAATTTCTAAATATTATGAATTTTTAGCAGGTAACTTTGATAAGACATATATCTTACTAAATAAAACTTTTGACAATCTTATATTTCCTTTTGTTTTTTCTTTTTGTAATTAATTGTACTTGTGTAGGTAATGGTGCATAATAATATTTAGTTTTGAAAGTGTGTATTTGCCGATAAACTGATTGCAGTATGAATAAATAAATTAAAAAAAAGCATATTTATAAGAATCAGTTTGGAGAAAGATGAGCTGATTGGCTGCTTTATTTGTGAGTAACAAAAAAAAAAATAAAAAATAAAAATTAACACATTTAGGCAGAAAGTAATTTTATTTTGTAAAATACAAATAACAGTTGTCAAGTATACAGCTATAGCGAGATTTTTTTCGATGGTAACACATACTTCTGAAAAACAGGATTGAATTCGCTTTCATCTAAATTTCACATGAGTTGAACACAGCCAGGTATCTATTACATTATAATGTTAATGGTGACGGTTAAGAAAAATATACAGGACAATCATCCAATATATTATAAAAAAATACTAGCCATTTCACAGCAGCTAAAATTCTTGTGTTGAGCCTTATGATGAATTTAAACCTACAATTTTTCAGTTTACAGTCTGCACCCTTTCACTGCTACTATTTCTTCAGTGAAATTCAAAGCAATTATAATTTAGTACAGTTCAATAAACTGAAGAATAAAGATCAAAGGTTTACGTAATGGTGACAATATAAAACATACTACTAGACTCAGTAACTGAAGCCAATATTTATACATAAGATCCCTTTGCATTTTTTTTCTTATAATACAACAAGAATATCATTTTCATACTTTTAAGTTTATATTATAACATGGATAAGTTCTTATACACCTAATATTTAAAACTATAATGCACAACACTACCAATGTTACTCCATGGGTGTTACTCCATTCATTGCGTTCGGATGTTCTCCTAAATTCCAGGGGTCATCCAGAGCTACAAGCAATTTGGCTAAACTTTTATGACCTTCCGTATCAATATTTTTTGTCATATCATAGGAAAATGGTACGTATTCATCGCAAAGAACACTCTTGCCCTGAGACACTCCGTATATTTCATACCAGCCTTCCAAAGCCTCACTAAGGGGTTTTTTTAATCTTATAAGAATTTCTTGATCATCTACGGTTTTGACATAGAAGCCTTCACTTGCCGAAACTTTAGTAACTTTTCCCCAAAGTGTAACTTTCGCGCCATTTCTTTGAGGTAAGTTGCCGGCTGTAACGTATGGTACAAACTCATCGTTATCGGGGTACTGATTATCTTCGAAATCGTCATGGTCAGCCATAACTTAAAGCAAACAAATTATAAAAGAACAATCGAACTAAGTTAGATACACAACTTTATAAAAAGTATATTTGCCAAAACCGAATCACTTCTATTTCGACCAGCAATGATCAGTGACAGATAACAGTTAAGATTTGACATTGACCGCCACATACAAAACAAAACATCAATTGTTGTTGTTTTTATTATTCGCTGGAGAGAGCAGGCAAAAGAACTAAGCCATACAGCCTAGTCTTTTTTTTAATTTGAATATATAGAATTTTAAAGTGTAAAGGCCGAAACCAAGTCTTATTTTTCTTCTTTCCGTCTCTTCAAACAAAATATCAACTACTTTGACAGCTGTTATATAAACGGCTGTCTAATATGTATTGATTTTTAGCTTGGATGCTTGTCTATTAAGCCATATCTTCATTTCATTCAGGATCTTTGTTCTTATAGATTTTTTTCTTCACAATACGTTGATGCGTCATATTGCGAAATTTTTGGGAGATTTTGACGACTGGCCAACCCAGTGGACCGTCGACGACGACAGTCAGTAAAGTCAAGTTCAGAAGGACCCTGAGCGATAAAAATAACTTGTTTATATCAACATCGAAGCACTTGTTTCAAATACACAAAATTGTATTACTTTTACGTATCAAAATACACCACTACTTCAAATCATTATTTGAGCGATAAAACAGGACCTACAACCCGTTGACAATCAAGATCCCACCAAAACTCCAAAACGACTGTCTTTCTTTAAGCTTTCTTTGTAAATAGTAAGTCCATACGGATAAAGAATGGGATTAGAAGTGGCAGCTCATCGAGCACGTACCGTCAACATGCACAGTACCAATAGGGAAAACCCGCTTATATTATAACGTTATATTATTCGTTTAAGTGGAAATTTTCTTTAATTAAAAATATTTGAAAATAATTGTAAATGCACGTAGGTATATTAATTTTAAAATAACATTATTAACTAGCGATCCGATTTGGCTTTGCCTAGGTGGGATCGAATTAACGACTTAAGATAATCAAAGAATAGAAAAAAATAATTAAAGAGTATTTATATTATCTTATTTATTACAGTAATTGGCCGTGTAGTGGCGGTTGAGAATACCCACTACCCCGTATCTTCCCGTGGGTGTCGTAAGAGGCGACAGAGGGAGATAGGCAGGAGATGGGCAGCAGCATCTTCCTGATAACAA
>DWHP01002155.1:0-14848 GCA_018247895.1 Parnassius honrathi | reverse complement strand
CAAACCGCCGCGTAGACAACTAGTCGACACAATTAACAGCAAATGAAGTTAAATTAATCACGCGATCTCAAACAAACACCTAGTCACGTATCTTAATAGACTGACACTATATCGGCCAATCGATTTAACAAATTTTAACATCGCGACGCAACGTAATAAAGGCTGCCGGTTCGGCCGACTACCAACAAGAGGCTCACAGGCGCGCCGTAGAGGAACTTGCAGCGAACTGCTGTCTAAGTGATTCCGTGCGGACGACCCTCTCCCCGCGCCCCCGCTCTCAAGCTCTCAAGAAATAAGTATGTACCTGTTCGTTATCTGAAAGGCGTTCTGTTTGGATTTCAGCGGAAGATTTTTAAAAAAGTTTTTTTAAAACATTTCTAAGCCAGTGCTTGATTGCTATTCTACCTGATTGTAAGTGGTGATATAGCCAAAGATGGTAGATTGCGCTGTCTTAGAGTAACAAAGCGAATAAAAACGCACAAAAAGTAAACAGACGGAAAGACAGATGCTAGGAAATGCCAATGCTATATACAACATTACGAACGACGAAGCAAACCGTTTGGATCTAATGTTATTAAAATATCGAAGTATTGTCAAATAAGTTACGAAAAAGGAAGAGCGTATGAAATCAAACAACTGTAACACAGGGAGAGAAAGATAGAGCGTGAATTCCTACGTAGTAATTACATACATATTATACGTATATAGTTCCGAGTCTAGTACACAGAACAATATTAATGCCTATCGTCTACCGAGAGGCCTGGTATATTCTAAAATGTAGTGATTACATACCCTCTGGTATAATTATATAAAATAACCTACTACGTGTGGTGATTGACAATAATTTAATTTGCTTTTTAAATAATTCAACTATTCCGTACACCAATAACAAAAGGCTGGTTTGAGCGTTTGGTTATCTAATACTAAATGATAAAAACTTTCGAGTCTTTTAGAATTCGAATAAAAATACTCAGGAAGTATTTTACTGTGCTATTTATGGTTACAGATTAAAAATAATCACAAACTAATTAATACTTTGATCGGCTGAACTAAACGTGAACGCATCTAGTTGGTCACGTTCGCTATAATAAATTTCCGATAATTAAATTTATGGAGAGTGCAGCTTGCCGGCACTCAATTTTCATGGGGCCACTTTAGACAGGACTTTTATTAGCCGCCTTCGAAAAAGGAACGTTTTGTGTAAGTTACGCGATAATGGTTTTTATTATATTTAGATAATACTGCATACACATTTGGAAAATAAACCCTAAGAGTGTAAAAATAGCTCATTATGTTTTAATACATTGGTTACAGGTATTACAACGACATTTGTTACATTGCGCTTGTGATGTTTATAAGATTGTATTAATGGGTCAAAAAATAAACAAGAAAATGTAAAAGTTGTCTTAAAAGTAAAAATACTGAAATAATTTACCACGTATTGGAATTAAACCGACTCCTGAAGCTACTACGTGGAAGTTTACTTTTATCCTTTTTCAGTTACCTTGTCTTTTTATTAAAAGTTTATTTCTTTAAATTCATTCTAAATCGAAATGCTTAATTTTGCATAATATGCGTTTATTTGCGTACTGGCACACACTTGTCACAAATGTCACCGTACGCAAGTAATACGGTTTCAATCCCCGGCAATTATAAAATTGTGAATTGCAATACAAGTGTTGGTTTATCACAAGGAACGATTTAAGGGTGACACGCTAGACGGTGTCTGGTCCGAGCCAAGTGTCGGCCGTAGCACGGTCAACTAATATCACATACATTTTGTTATGGATACACTCACGCTGTACCGAGCGGGAACTATAAGTCGGTCGTCATTCGGGCCCAGCAACGGACAACGCTTGACAACAACTCGGCCCGGTTTGTAGTTGAAGATTTATCAGATTCTTCATCGTCCAGAGTCATCAGTCACAGGATCTAAAGAGGGACCTGCAGGTTGTAGCGCGGCCCTACGCTTGACTTCCGCTTCGACTTCTACAAGGTGAGCGGGATCTATGGGTTCGCTAGAAGGTGTGCATTGGCTCTTTAAACTGTCCGCGAGGCATTTGGCTTTTTCGGAGTCATGAAAGGCGAGATCGGGGTTTCCTGGTCTAATGAGAGGTGGCATAGGTGAGGATTGTTCTGCTTTCAGAGCTCAAATTAACTGCCAGAAGGCAGTGTGATGGCTCAATATCTTCCAGCAGATTGTCCCACTTGTCCAGTCTTTATTCTGTAATGCGTTCTTTTACCTCGTTTTGGAGGTTGTGCAGTCTAAATTTATTTTCTGCTGTGCGGTAATGATCGTATTGTATAAGGGCCGCGTTTTTCGCTCTGATCAATTGTCGAATGTCACTCGAAAAATTTCAGGTGTCGATTGCTCGACACGTGAACCTTTCGAACATTCTTCGAACGTTGAGGTGAGTTGGGTTGATAGGGCGTTAATCGCCTTATTGGTTCCCTCTGGCGAGTTTATACTGTCGAGGATCGTGTCTAAGTGCTGGGAGACTCGTAGACTCGAGTTTGACTTTGAGCTTACGCCAGTCCACGATGGTTTTAGCATGAAGAACCTCAACTGCGGGCTGGTCCATCTGAAGTAGGACTGGTTTATGATCCGAGTTAAGCTCTAGAATTGTCCCTATGGATGCTTATGACAAATGGACATCTTTGAATAACGCTGGTAGTGAAAGGATAATGGGTTGGAGTCTCAGGCGCGATAACATCGAAGTTTAGTCGGTCCATAAGCTTGAACGATGCATTACCATTTGGGTTGTGTGTGAGCGAATTCCAGGAGAAATACTTACTGTTGAGGTCTCTAGCAATTATGACACTGGGGCCTAGGTTTAGGAATTCCAAAATGTCAGATTCTATTATACGCTTGATTGGCGGTTGGTATGTCGAAACGATGGTAAGTGGCGGCCGGCCATAGCTATTTTACATAAAGAGACTTCTATGTTAGCTAACGAGACCTCTTGTAGTAGATCAAGGTGCCACTTACAGGGCCGGTCAACCTATCATTTTTAAGTACTGTGTAATTTGCGATCTTGGAATCGCGATGGCTAGGTTTCAAGAATGTTCCTTGCACTAGCATAACGTTTACATTGTGGTGGTAGGAAGAGCGCGATCTCAATTTTTTTGTTCTCTGAGCCCGATAGCGTTAAACAGTCAGACAGTCAGAGGGCGTGATTTAAGTCTACCTAACTGTTGTATTGCCATTATTGTTTTTTGTTATGGTGTTTAGGCGCACTGGAAAGACGAGAGAGATTAAACCTATATGCTCAATCGTGACATTGAGCTTATCTCGAGGGGTGGTAGCTCCGTGGAGTTTGTGGGCCAAGGAGGATAATTCAGCGACGTTTATGTTGCTGATAAAGTCGCAAAGTAGAGAGAAGACAGCGGTGAAAGAAGATGAGCCTTGCGGGACAGGCTTCGGTTTGGGTGCCTAAGGAGGCGACATTGGCCGTTAGGCGACAAGTGCCGGAGGTTTTATCCATGCATTTGATTTCGGAGCGGAAGGCGCGGGAGTGCTACTACCTTGCGCGGAGACCCCAGCGACGGGGGCGGCTTGGTGGCAGTTTGGGGCGCTGAAGCAGGCACCGAAGATTGTGCGGATTTGGGGGCAGGCATCTGAGAGCGCGACATGCTAGGCTGATCTGTACGTCTGGGACGGCTTTTGCCTCCGCGCTGTTTGCTTCGCGGTCCTTTGAAACACCCGCCATAGTTCGCTGGGTGTTCCTCTTCGTGGCAATTAACGCAGCTTGGAGACTCTGTTACCTCGGGGTTGCGAGTCCAGTCGATAGTGCCGTGGTCACCTAGACACTTAACACACCTAGGTCTGGCGTAACAATTTCTGCCCGAATGACCTTACAGTACAGTACACCTCGTCGTATCTTCTCAGTTTCAAGGCACTCCCCTTGTTGCCTCAGCCAGTATCGATATATCGAGTGACGTGCAGTGTCGTGGTCACTTGGAAGAGAAGGCCAAATTGGCCTTTTAGAAGCTTGGCGTGCTCAGCAGAGCGGGACAGTATTTCATGCCGGCTCACCGCTCACAACTTCACAAGGCGCAGGTTCGGCCGCACATGGAATACTGTTCCCATCTCTGGACCGGGCTCTCCAGTGCCAGCTACTTCCATATGATCGCATCCAGCGCAGAACAGTTCGAATCGTTGGCGAGCGAGCTTGACTCACAGGCACTGCGAAGAGATGTTGCATCTCTTTGCGTATTTTATCGCAACTAACACAGGGAGTGCTTTGAGGAATTGTTCGGACTAATTCCAGCCGCACAGTTTCACCATCGCACATCGCGACAAAACTCGCGATACCATCCATACCGTCTGGATGACAGGTGGTCCACCACTAAATAATTTTCTTCCTCGCACAACTTTCTTGTTGAATCAACTACCACCAGTGATTTTCCCGGACCGATACGACTTTGGGACCTACAAGAAAAGATCAGAGCAGTTACCTTTTTTAGGGATCGGGTGCACGAAGGCTGTCTTCCATGATTTCGAGATTACCTCTTAAGGAGTAGGAGTACCGGAAAAGATGCGTTAAATCCGATGCGAACTCCAGAACACACGTTTTTAGCACAATAGGAGAGACGCCCTTAAGCCCACTCGACTTGTTGACGTCCAGGGAGAGGAGTGCTCGGCGCATCGAGCGTTAGGTAAACAGCACATCCTACATGGAACACTCACACCGTGTGATAGACGGCGGTAAGTTCCCCCCGTCATCAAGAGTAGAGTTGGACACAAAGGGAGCGCAGCAGATCGGCTTTGTCCCTTGCGGCATGGGCCAGTGAGTCATCCTTCCTATATGGCTGACAGAATTTCCCTTGGACATCCTCGGCGAGAGACCAGAGTTCTTCCTGATTGAAGACGAACTAGTTTCTCGCCAATTCTGCCGATGTGCTCTGATTTTGCCTTGACAATGATATTTTGGAAGTACCTAGAGGCAGAATTATACTTCTTTTTAAGAGTGCTGGTATTTGCATCCCGAGACAAAGATGCGCGAGCCCAGGCCTGGTAGCACTCTTGCTAATGACGTTATGTAATTTTGTAGGAGCGACCAAACCAAGGCTGGATTCGACCACAGATGATGGAATAAAAAATTTATTTCCCTGTAACACCACATCAGCTATAGAATCGGCAACAACGCTGAGATCATGCGGCGAGAAGCAAGCTCGACTCTAAGGGTCGAATGCAAAAAAGATCGCATCCCGTCCCAATCGGCTGACCTTTAATGCAAACACGGCAACAACCTGCAGTACACAACCGAGATAGGAGCGCGAGTGGTACTATATTTCGGATTAGACAATGGTCTGAGGAGCCAAGAGTGGCACCGAAGGAGTCCTAATATCCGCCCAGATGAGAAGCAGCAGCAGAAGGTCCGACAGGAAAGGTACGTGATCTTCCACATCTAGGATCCGCGTAGGCGAGGTAACCAGTTGTGTCAGACCACATGCCAAAACAAAGTTTAACTCGCAATTTTTACCCGCATTATCGCAAAATTTACGCGCATTATCAGTTAAATCAACAAGTATCATGATCTCTGCGGATGGGACCTGTTGTAGCAAGGAGTCTGCAGCCATCTGAACGTAGTCAATAGGTCGATCTGTGTCGGCACCGCTGCTTTGGGACCCTGTAGATAGATATAATAGATATAGAGGTACCCGTAGATACGGGGATGGTCGTCGCTGTCTACGCGTAGCCATTTACATGGACATGTTCGTAACTTCAAGGCTGCCGAGGCGTCGAAAACAGATGTCCACTGTGACGTACACGCAAACTCCAGGCCTGGGCACAAAGGAGCGTTCTAATTGTACTCCTGTTAGGAGATATACAAAGTATCACTCTCAAAACGCAATAATGTATGGTGTCTGTTGTGGCATTTGTTACATACTGAACTAGAGTTACAATTAGCGACTCGATGCCTATCGCTAAAGCAGTTTAAACATAAGTTGTTCGTCTTTGCTATTTTATAACGTTCGCTCGGCGAATGTTACGGAAGGTCGCGCAGTTGGTTATTTTTACATAAAACACAGGCGCTATGAGGGAGAGGTGATCCGGCTCAAAAGAACCATAAAATGGTGTGGCGATAGGCCGTCCTTTCGAATCTAGCTCGATTGAACCAGAAAATGGTTGGACCATGGGCCTAGGGATTCCTGAGTTTGATTCCCGGGTCGGGCCTTGACCGTATTATGCGAGATGTTACGTATTATGTGGACTGTATGTGCGGTTTCCTGATACCCCAAAACAAGATGGCTGACGTGGTACGCGACAGTCTTAGACAATGCACTCGCTTTTCCAAAACTATTACTTCACCAGTGTCGAGAGGAAGGTCTACTTGAGCTGGTAGGAGAGAAAATGCAACGGGGGGAACAAACAAAAAAGGCCCAAGTAAAATAAACGAAAATAAAAGGGGAAACGCACTTACCGGGGTGGAGTTCCTGGTGCCGCAGATGACGCTTCTGGTCTGGTGGTGCGTTGGAAGAGAGCGGTGCGCGACGATAGCTCACACTATGCAAGGCGGTTACTTCTAGCGGTTCTGTGGCCGACTACCACAGAGGTGCGATAACAACTAGCGGAGTGAACTACGATGCGAGAAGAAGAAGCAGAGAGCGAATGACGGCAGTGCGTGTCCTTATATTAGCAGGCCACTTCCACCACTTCCATCTCGGTGGGGCGCGTTCCTCATTGGTCGAAAAGGTGGCACCACATTTTAGACCCTCCTCCCCCTTCAGTGCGTGCGGAAGGAATGTGTAGATACGGGAAGGACGGACACTGGGGAGCAATATACAACCGAACAAAAATATTGTATGAGAACACCTGGTTCTTTTTTCCGCGCAACCAATACATATGTACTTAATTAAAAAACTTAGTTTAAATTTGCTTTACTATCCTAGTAGGTATCTACTTACGTAACTATACTTGTCTTTAGTAATTAAAATATTTTAAGTTATAATAACACAAATAATGAAATTAAAACTTTGTTTACTAACAAGAATTTGACTAAGTAGAATACAATAATATTTCTGTCAGGAATCGTTTTTCAGGTTTATTTGTTGCTTACACTATCTACCTATTTCTTCCGAACCAAGCATCGCGATTCCCGACAAATGGCCTTGCAAGTTACATGTGTTGGGCATCACAGAACTCACCGTAGCGAAAATGTGGTCAGTCGATCATAGCCAGAATAGGTACTTTACCTAAGTAAGTTAATTACCATTTCGCGATGTATTTTTTTACTCTTTAATGCCGTGACATAAGAAGGAGAAAATATACAAAGTAATACGGACACTCCCGCGCATTGATAAAGTTTTATTTAGCTTGCGAGCGCGATCTATTTAATTAATAATAATTACGTAGGCTATTAAACGTCGGCAAGCAGTCGACATCAAGAGAGTGCAACTTCTGTACGTGGTACTATTATTTATTCTGTAGTTTAGGTTTGAATGAAGTCCCTTGATTTTGTAGGAATTCACGGACGCTATCCGTACGGACGGCAGGTATCTTTGATAAATTGCTCCGTTTGAACCGAGCAGTTTTAGACTCGAGTAATTTTGCCCCCCTCCAAAATGCGTGGGGCATCTTAAGCACCCACGCTCTGGAAGAGCGGTGTAGCTTGGGCATGGATGCTCAGCGAGGGATTCTCCGTCACCAGGGGTGCTAGTACGAAACGCAGAAGTAAAGGTTTTACTTCACGCTGGTCTTCTGTGAGGAAAGATTTAAATCATAATATAAGAAATTCAAAAGTAAGCATTCTTTGTGCATGGCAACAAACACGTAACGGCTGAATAACGTCTGGTAGATGATTGGGCCAGTTTTTCCGGGACAGGACTCTACCTCTTATAGAATAATAGCTTAAAATAGCAGCATCATGCTGATGTTTCCTATTCAATTCATACTGGAAACTAGATATTCTACGTTGGTTCTAAGGGATTACAAAGCATCTGCATTTTGATTAATAAACGAATATAACCTATATTATTAAGGTATCTAAGAGGCACAGTATCTATTAATTGTCTGGCGGAATCTGACCTTGTTTATCACCTTTCCTTATAAGAAAAAAGTACAACAGATATTCGTTCCGGGAACAGGTAAATATATAACGTATTATATATAGTATTGCTAACCCAGCAATCGTGGCAACTACAACAAATATTCCCCACATAATCTATGTTGTAGTAGACTTTCGATGTCTGTCAAATGTAAACGTAATGGTAACAGTACTTTTATTGATTATCAAAAAGTATACTAATATAGTGCGAAAATCTATGGATAAGACATATATTTATTTTTAATTTATTATTTCTGATTATGTTACTAATTTTCTGATTTATTATTATTACTAATTTTATGATTTCAAAGCTTTAAATAGCAGCGACGTATGTAGGATACTGTAAACGGTAATCGAGAATAAGTATATAAGAAGTAGCATATTAAGTAACTTTTATATTACCAGGAATAAGTTGTAGATCATTGTTTAAAGAATAAATTGACACTTTTTAATCAAAAATCTTTATTTCGAACACAAAGTTTACAATTGGTGAGGTTAATCTTTCCTATTTTTTACCAGTCAACCTTGAGCTAAATAGAGAAACTTAAGCAGGTCATACAAACTTAAACACGAAAACACGAGAAACTTAAACGCGTCCCACAAAGTAAAAAGAAGGAAAATAATATGAGACTGTAAATTATGTAACCTGTTAGAATCTCCTAAGTAGTATTTAGAAAAGAAAAAGCAAGAACAAATATTTCATAAAAAATACTTTATTTAGAAATTTTCTTCCTGATGCGTCTTACCTGCTAAGTCGTTTATGCTTTATTGGGACTGTCAGTGCAACCACGACTACTTTGGTAATTATAAGCTATCGTATGCCTATTAAGTCATGTCTAAAGGCGTTGAAGTGAGGTTGTGCATTCATTAAACAGCATTCTGAAAAGGTCACCAGCCATTCGCAATCAAGGTCATTCTATGATTAACTGAGAACGAGTTACGATTCCGTTCACACTGAATAAAGTCGATCGAATTATCGAAAGTAAATTACCGAAAAACTTCTTTACTTAAAGTTAATTGTGATTGCTCCATGTATTGAAATAAATAAGAACTTGCTATTTGACATTATTATCAAAAATATTGTTATATATTGTTGTCGTATAGTTTGACCGACATAAGAAACATAAATTTTTGAAACCCTTGCAGGATTTTGTTGTGGGCGTAAAATTGATTTCTATCGGAGCACAAATGCGTAATCTATATAGGAAACGTGTTTCAAAATGGACTTAGAACCACAAACAGAGTTTTTTAGGAGTTTTTCTTAACATTACAGCCTACTGCCGAAAATGGGTCTCTGCATAGATTGCCTTACAAGGGGTTCCAATAGTTGCCACGCTTGTCAGGCGGATTGGCAACGGCGGTTTATTTACTACCTGATATCAGAAAGACGCTGATCTCCTTGTTTGTTTCCCTCTGTCTCTCTTAGGATACCTACCGAACAACATGGGATAGTGGAAATTCACCACCGCCAATACACGGGTATATATTCCATGTTATATGAACAACATGGTATATTTTGAATAGTTTGAGAGTAAAAATATATTTCTTAGTGTGATTCTTAGCAATATCTGCTATTATAATTCACAAAGTAGGAAGTTTTCCACGATAGTTATCTACTGTAATTGATATTCTGTATCTCAAAAAGCCATTGTGTTAACGCTAATTACTTTGAAATGTAATTGTGTACGTTAAAACAGATATAATACTTAAGTGTAATATGTCAAATTGAGAATCAAATAAATAATAATAATAATTATTATTAATTAAATCAAGAAGTGACGAACAAGCATTTACAATTATTTTCTACGGGTGAGCTTCGCTTTAGGACATTGTTTTGAATATTTGAACTAGGTTCAGCCACTGCGTTTTTCGTTGAAGATAATCATACATAATCTATTTTCTCTAAACTTCACAATTTTCTCCAAACTCTCCTCATTTCCTTACCTACTCATCAAAACGAGGCAAGTTTCTATAAGTGTTTTCTGTGCACATCAGTTAATTCATGTAACACCCATTTAAATAAAACTAGTTTTTACGAGTTATATTGCGTACTTATATTATTTTATTTTATATTTCCGACGTTTCGAGCACTTTACAGCACCCAGACATCTTTCTATTGAAAATAGGATGTTTTTTTGATTTAAACGGCCTCGTGAATCATCCTTGGAAGGAATCTGTGTTCCTTAGCAAGGATTTCTGGTCTATCAAATCTGATGTTGTGACAGGGGCGATCTTGTACGTGTTCACAGACTGCAGACTTCCTTGACTTATTTGATTTTTAATTCAAATCAAGTTAACTAAACGCGATAATATCCATAAAAGTAGTTTTAATCAATGTCTAGTGTTCCCGTAAATACAGTAAATCATTAGGTAAATCAGTACGGACTGGAAATACGTGTTCAGACGTGTAGAGCCACGCTGCAGCTATATTAATGTTGCAGCAAAAATGGGTCGGTTCGACCGGAGAAGCACATAGCTCTCATAAAATAACAACGTAAAATAGCAACTTAATACTGCTGTGTTTCGTGTTGTGTGTTTAGAGATTCGGAAACCCTTTTTTACTAGAAACGAGGCATTCTGTCTTAGTCCTCAGGGGTGACAACGCGTCTGCGTTTTGATTCTTAATCGAGAATATATGTAGATGTCTATGGGCCACAACATCTACTTACCACCAGGTGGATTGTGTGCTGGTTTGTTACTCCTTTTCTGGAAAACTAGTAAATAAATTATGCTAATTAGAATCTCAGGACAAAGCGCGCAAGATACAAAACAGCTTTAAATTTCTTGAAGAGATGCAGATACCATAATCTCATTCCAATGTGTGTCAAGGTATCTACTAAAAACACATTTGAGAAAGCGCTAAGATGTTAACTCAGGCTAGTAAAAAGTTGTTAATAACTGTGATTCAGCAAAAATGTACCGATCTACGTTTCAGAAAAAACCACAGACAATACTTCCAGTGAATTAAATACAGTTTTATCGACATGTGATTATAAGAATTGCATGCAACTTTAGATAAAAGCGAAAAAACTGAATACAAATCAATTCAAATATATATTACATGTATTGATAAATACCAAAAATTAACAACTAAATCAAATGTTTAACATCAATATCATCGTAGTTTGGTTTAGTTTAGTTTACATAAACACTCACGCCTGTCACTAATTTTCCTTATCCGATTCGCTTATTCACAGTTTTCTATATTACCACAGAATCAGCGCCATCCTGTTGAGCGTCGATGCCTGATACATTTTTTTTGTATTCAGACATAGCTTTCTTGTATAGTACGCAGTCTTCACCTATTGAGGTATTCATGGCCCTATTTAGGGTTTTTCATACCTTCTTACGTTTCTTATCTAGTTCTTTACCCCACCACGGTTGCTTTACCTCAACATGTCTTGGTGGAGTGATTACTGGACATGATTCATGGTAGCTATCGATCATGACTTTAGTAACAGCTGTTACCTGTTCGTCTAGGAGCGATTGATCTGTTATGATATTTTTCCCTCAACATCCGCGAGCGAAGACGTCTATCGCCTATTAAGGTCGACTATTAAGGTATTTTGTTTTATCCGTCTTGCGGGGATTTCTCCATGGTAGTATGGCGGGGATATCGGCCTGCAGTACGCAGCAGATCCATCTGTGGTCTGAGCATGAGGTCTCTTTCGACAAATGCAATCCCGTTATTAGTTTAGCTGCTCCTTTGCAAGTGTGAGGTCGATTATATCGCGACAACGTTAATTTATGAAAGTTGGTACAGAACCAGTGTTTAAAACGGTTAGGTTAGTGCTAGATAAATATTCAATTAACATCTAACCTCGTTTATTGAGTTTTTGCATTCCCCAAAGGAGATGATGCGCGTTGGAGTCCGTCCCGGTCACAACCTCTAGTCCGGCCCTCTCGCAAAAATTCACCAACCTGACGAGATCACGGAGTGTCTTCCTCCAGCATGTAAATCGAGGCGACGACTAATCTTTCCTCCTATGTATTTTGTACTGCTACGGCATACAATCATGTTTCTGTTGTAGAATAACCTTTTAGGTTGTTCAGGTCTTTAATTTTACCAGCCCCAACCCACGGCTCCTGGATTATGGCTATGGTCGTCCTTTGTGCGTCCAACCACTTACGTAATTGAGCCGACACAGTTTCACTGTGGTGGCGGTTGGCCTGCACTAGGTTAGTTCTGGCGAAAGGCACGCCATAATTAATCGCATCTTCCTCGCCCCCGCCCATAAATAAGCCTGCCAGAAGATCTCAGGTCACATCGTCTCAGTGAACTGCCGTTGAATACTCCCCTCCAACCAATCCAGAGCCTTCTGGTCGTCGCTGATCATCTTCCTCTGTATAACCACGAGGATATCATCAGCTCCCTCCTTTTTATGTGACCTGAACGTGTACACGTTAAGGCCACACCCAAATCCGCTTTATCAGCGGAGGCGTAGCTCGTTTTTACAGCCATTGGTTGCCGTTCGAGTCGCACTTTTTTGTGCTAGCCTATCGGCGAGTTGGACTCTCCCAGCATCCTTTTGGCTGCTTTTTCCTTGTTTTGCTTCCTGGTGAATGTTCTAGAACGCCCTTCTTTATTATAAAAGGAATTTCAGGCGTTAGGATTACCAGGGAAATATACGCGAAGTTGGCTCACAGCGCGACATCGGGAGCTCGATCCAGCTGGCAGATAGGGCTGAAAAGGCCCATCCCCACCGCCCGAGTAGACTTTCACTTGCTCCGTCAGCATGGCTTTTACCACCACCTAGCCCTTATCAGGGATACTAGGCAGCCCCTACATCCCTCGCTTGCGACCCTCCGACGGGACGCTTGCTCATTTCTCTATCTATGGCCATCGGATAGGGCCACAGCTTAGCTTGAAATCCATATCAAAGAGGGCACGATGCATTTCTACGCTATATACCCCAGTGACAATCGGCACTACCCTCCAGGACTTCTTCATCCTCGCATACGGCACTCAACTGCGCAGGCCGAAGCGCAGGAGGCAGGGTACGTTAATCTACCGGATATACCCATTCTCCGGCGGAACCACTCCTCCTCTTTTATCTGGGCTTGGGACTGGCTGCACCGAAAATTCTTGCATTGACTAACTCTGCTGCACCAGCAGATTTAGTCAATGCAAGGACAAAATGCAACCCTTAACCACACAACCATTCTATAACCTGTCAAAACAAACTCTCGATGACGCCACAATAAAAGTACTATTGAAAAGTTTTAATTTCGTCACAACACCGCGAAGAATCAATTAAGAAGGCGTTATCTGTTGTGTTGAGAATTGTCTGTATGAAAATAATATTGGCAATGGACATTAAGAGGCCATTCGTCAAGACATTTCGTCTGTTATATGTTACGTTAAAATTCAGCGCTGAAATAGATTGTTCCCAAAAATGAACGAAACGCGCTTAAAAACTCACGCAATACACTAGAGCTCACGATTCTCCGCGCAGATAAATGCTACGGTTATAATGAATACCTCGAATTACAATTTTAAAATACAATCATTTTTGTCGGATGAAAGATGATAGTATTGTTTTCGGTGGAAAAGGGCTATTTAAAGCCGGTGAGAGTTGCGATCGGGGTAGTATTGAATTGGGCGATAAGGGCGAAGCTTCGGAGTGAAATAAAGTGAACTAAAATGATCAGTGTGACTAATTATTAGTGTCTTTTAAGTTTTAATTGATGTTCGGTAATTAAAGTGTGAATTTTGGTAATTCAATCGGCAGTTTTTATTGTCACGAATCGTAACCTCGTAACGTATATATATACAGAAAGGTCAAAACAGACGCTACAACTAATACGCTTAAAACAACTAGCGACACCGAGAAATTGAATCTAGATGTTAGTTCCGTAATATATTCCTGAGTCAAACCACCGAGGTTGTATAGGTTACTAAAAATACACAAGCCAAACGTGTCGTTACGCCCAATAATTATTCAGATCGGTATTCCAATTAATGATTGGCTCAAAACTTAGCTAAAATATTATCACGACTTAGAGAATACACAAGATCTAGAAGAAGAAACATTCATACCATTTTGTTTGTGGCATGAAAGACCTACGGCTTCCTGATAATGAAACCATGGTCAGTTTTGATGTTCATATACTTACATGCCCACCTGTTGAAGACTGAATCCCAATTATAACTAGGAAACTAGAGGAAAATAACACTCCAGCAGAATATGCAGTACTACCCGAACATTGCCTTTCATCTGGCTGTCTACTGTCGAAAGTAAAGTTTTACAAGCAAGTAGACAGTGTTGCAATGGGCTCACCCGTATCTGCCAATGTCACCGATATATACATGGAGGACTTTCAGGAGAAAGCTCTCCTTACAACGCATGTAAATTTAAGGTTCTACAAGCGGTGCGTAGACGATACTTTCACAATTTTACCATTAGACAAAGTTACAGCATTTTTAAAACATCTTCATTCCATAAACTCTAAAATTCAATTTACTATGGAGTTAGAGGCAAATAATTCCTTAGTTTTCCTGGATATGTTAGTCATCCGAAATCCTAACAATACACACACACACACACAGTGATGCGGGCCACGGTCAAGCGTGTGCCTGCTATACAGCCATATTTCAGATGCGTCTCAGACGAGACTGGCTACACCTTGAAGTCGCTCCCGAGCCTCTTCACTACTGGGATCACTCATATGGTTCCTAAAGATTAGGATACCGCAAATCCGAGCAAATACCGTCCCATTACGTGTCTACCCACCATATATAAGACACTGACATCCATTTTGAGCGCGAGAATCACTCGTCACCTGGAGCTAAATCA
>DWHP01002154.1:0-14848 GCA_018247895.1 Parnassius honrathi | reverse complement strand
AGTTTTCAATTAAAAAGATTTTAATATGACAGGAACAGTGGAAATATTCCATTCCCGATACTTTTAGTGCAGCCTATATAGATGCCGATGGCTAAGCCGTGACCGCGTTTTGTGGCGTTCCTTGAGGCAGGCTTATGTTCAGTAGTGGACTTGTGAAAGGCTGTAATGATATGTATAATAATGAACGTATGCTTATATTAATACAAAAATAACATTATTCCATACTTTCGAAACATTTCTAAAACTAACAGCTTTAGCAACCAGCTCATCTTCTTCTTGTAGTTTCTCTTTATCCGCCGCTGAATGTGATTTTATGCGGTGCAATTTATTAACGTCCTAGAAAAGATTAAACATTTATGTTCGTTACTCTTTGTACAAGAATAAATTATTTTCTAAATGTCGGGTTAACTAGGATAATTTTGATCGTGTTAAAATAGACAATTGTTTGTGCCATTTATTTAATCATCCCACTTAATTTCGGCATATTCGTATGAATATACTACTGTTATTAATTTGTCCGTAGTTGGAACCATTTTTTTTATTTTTACTCTATTTATGTCTGTATCTGTCTGTATGTTTTCCGTGTAATGTTATAATATGTGTGTTGTACGAGGCGACAGAAGGAACTGGAATATGAGATGGACACTAGAATCTTCCTAACAATAACTTAACGATAATAATAGAAAACCGCGGTTGCCAACCTGCTAGCCCAGCGTGGCAAAGGTAGCAAATATTCCTTCCATGGATGTAATCTATGGTTGATGTTGATGGTCTATGTTAAGCTGTAAGCTTCAGACTTATGATGGGTTATAAATTATAATATATGAATGATGATTATCGGTATATAAAAAAAACGTAAAGTTACAGCCTATATACGTTCTACTGCTGGACACAGGCCTCCCCTCATTTCTGAGAGGGTTTTAGGGCAAGGAAGTGTCCGCTACGCTGCCCCAATGCGTGTTGGCGAACTTCACATGCCTTCGAAATATTTTTTCTCTCTTATTCCTCAGACATGCAGGTTTCTTCACGATGTTTTCATTCATAGCCGAGCACGTGGTAAATCAGCACTTAAAATTGCAATTAACAAATTCATTGGTGCAGGCGAGGATCGAACCAGGGTTTTATTTATTGTTTTTTATATATTAGATACATAATATGTAGGTTATACAAAATGATCACATCAATTAAATTGAGTTATATTTTAATAAAATACAATGACATTTTTATAAGTAGTTAAATACGCTTGCTCTCTCCTAGCCTCTAAATTGCGTGCCCAACGGAGTTCATAACACTATTCTCACATTATTATGTTGTACATAATGTTGTGTTAATGAGAAAAGGAGATGTGTTTCTCTGTCTAAGACTTTATGATGCCTTATTCTAAACTAAAAACTAATATAACTTGTCACGGTGGCTACCCTACACCTCCCACTGGTGTGATGTTACCTCTTTTTTTTGTTATTTGTTCTTTTCGGCTCAATTTTCTTATCGGCTAAGGCTTGCAGGACTTAAGTTTTTTTTTATTTATTGGTCTCACCTTTTTTTTAATTAATTCGTTTAATCTTCATGTTTGCCTTGTAATTATCTCAATATTTGTTTCTAAAGTTTATCTTCGCTTTTTAATATAGACTTTATTAGCATTATCTCCTTTTAGAAATAAAAATCTTGTGGCCTCTTCTCACATCTCAGTTTATGATTTTCTTGTCACATCCGGTAGTGTGTCAATTCAATAATTAAAAATTTTTCGTTTATTTTTATTTCTTCAATTATACCTTTATTTATTTAAATATTTTCCTATGTTACTGACGATTTTTGCAGGCCGCTGCGGTGCGCGCGCATTAGCACAGCACACCGCCTGGTAGGTTCACCATGTAATGTTGGAAGGTATTGAATGAGAACGGACACGTCATTCTCCGTCTACGATTTTAATTCTACGACGTTGTTCTAAACTTAACACTAATACAAATCGTTGTGGAGGCTACACTACAATATAACATCTTATGTACATTATGGTTTAGCAAAAAATGTTTGAGTTTGAGTTTGATTTCAAAACCCGGTCCTGAGGCACTATCACAAAAACAACAAAACTCTACTCGCTCCGTTTGGATTTGATCTAGAGACCCACGTCCACGGAATCTTGTACTCTGACCGCTACGCTATTCTTAAAGAGAATATTATAAATATGGAAACGATTTCTAACCTCAATAACGTATGTATTTATGAGTTTGTGACATCGCATCTCGAAACTCATTAGAAACTCGACTCTGAACTCGATTGAAAAATCGTGTCACCAGAGTTCATACACATGAAACGAATGAGGGTAATCATTTTACGCTCGCTAGATGTCGCTAGTTTTTTTTTTACCAATCTTTAATTTAAAAAAAATAGGTTGTCTCTAAAGTTAGTTTACGGACGTTAGTTTAACGTGACAACTTTGATGAAATTATTGCATGGTTTTATAAAGAAAATTGAATCATTTTCATTGGATTATCACTATTTTATACGAATCAAAAGAAGGAATGAAATGAAATCTACAATTTAATTGATAAATTTACTTTTAATGCAGCACAATCCGAACACTCAAGTTACAATGCGTGTAACGTTACAACGAGTCATCCTTTTTCGTGCAAGCAGCCGGCGTTCATCGATTTATTAGATAGACGTTGTCACGTCAAAAAGAAAAAACAACGAATGCATTTTTCGAGCTATGTATAAGAAATATAACTATTCTATTAATACTAATAACAATTTAACTGTTTCTCAACTTCCGTGCAAATTAAAAAAAAGTTGTTAACGGTATACCTCAAACTCTGAAAACTAGATTATACAACCAGTGCGTGTTGCCAGTGATGACTTACGGATCAGAGACGTGGTCCTTCACTGCTGGCCGTATGAGGACGCTCAAGGTCGCTCAGCGAGCTATGGAGAGGGCTATGCTCGGGATTTCTCTGCGTGATAGACTTAGAAATGAGGATATCCGCAGTAGAACCCGAGTGACCGACATAGTCCAACGGATTAGTAAGCTAAAGTGGCAATGGGCCGGCCATATAGCTCGAAGAACCTACAACCGTTAGGGAAGAAAGGTTCTCGAGTGGCAGCCTCGAACCGGTAGGGGAAGTGTGAAAGTCGATGGATGCAGGTGGCGTAGGATCGTGCTTTGTGGCATACCTTGGGGGAGGCCTATGTTCAGCAGTGGTCTTGTCAAGGGCTGTAATGATGTAAACTGATTAAAACTGGCCTTCTGGCCTTAAAAATTTTCATTAGCCTTATAGTTTTATCAAAGAGATTTTTATATATTATGTCGTGGCCAGATCATAGAGTTGATCATTAATCATCAGGTAGTCTATCAATTCGTGACATGATGTCATTTCATGACACCTATCCGCCGGCCACGGAGGCCGACCCGTCAGTAGTTCCTACATCTACAGCACCTGACTTAGATGCTCTGATGGTGATGCAGCAGGAGCAGTCTCGTCGATAGGAGGAACAGGCTCGTTGGTTTAAAGATCAGCAGAAGGAACAGGCCCGTTGGTTAAAAGAGCAGCATGAGAAACAGGACTGCCGACAGGCGGAATAGGCCAGCCGGCAGAGGGAACAGGCCCGCCGACAGGTGGAATAGAACCGCCGACATGAGCAACAAGCCCGTCGATTGGAAGAGAAGCTACAGTGTGGATATTAGGAACGGGCCTGTCGGTTCGAAGAGCAGATGCTCCTCATGAAGGACCTTCACGTTACCGATAAGGGAGATGAAGAACGGGGTTGCTCAACTCGGGGACGGAATTACAGCTCCCGTAGCAGCTACAACACCTTCGCTACGTGGATTCAAAGTGCCGCCGTTCGACGTGACTTCCTGGTGGGCCCACAAAATCCAGTTCGATGCTGTTATGAAGGCGATCGGCTGGAATAAAAGTCAGGCCATGGCTGCACTCACCCTAGACCTGTACGACCAAGCCTTAACTATTTTGGAAGCTATCGGTAAGAAAGGGATATGGCGACGCTTACCTGGAACACGTCTTTCGTGCAGCTTAAATATGGCGTGCAACGCAGCAATAAAAACCTGCAGCGGTGGGCACTTGAGGTGAAGAAGATGGTTCGAAAAGCATACCAGTCTGTACCTGCGTTCATTGAAGGGAACCTGGGGCAGACATTCACCGACGGCATCTGCCGGCGACCTTAAAGTCAGAGCTGCTGTGAGGCTCGGGCACCACGAGACGTTTAAGCATGTCTTGGCCCATGCACTGCAGGTGGAAGACGTGCGGCAGGATCTTCTTTCCCATCGTGTCAGGTGGTTTGCGGCAGTTACACAGTTATGATCACAATAAAGGATGCAGCCCTAGGTGCTATTGCTATAGGGAAAGGAGGCATCTTCGATCCAGTTGCCCTTAGCGAACTGTAGAATAGGAAGGCGATCAATCTCGAGAGGGTAGTGCGGCTAACAGCCCACCAACAGCAGGGTTACGAATAAAATCCAGGACTGCGGGGCGGGTGCTGGCTGCTGTTAAAGAGCTCCAAGGATTTCGATCGAGAGGCAAGATCAATGGAATGCCGTGTAAACTGACCATAGACACCAGAGCCTCTCGCACGGTTGTTAGTTCCCAACTTATAAGTCAGTTATTTGGGGACACCGCACACAACCAAAAGCACATTAATATGGTAACAGCCACTGGTCAGCGCATACCCGTCCGTGGAAAGAAGGGTTGAAATTAGGTAACATGATCTACCTACATAATGTCATCGGTGCTGATATAATGGACGACTGCAACCTGGGCCTAGTGATGAATGATTGTTGTGAAATCAAAGTTAAGCAAGGTGTTTTGAAATGTGGACAGGAGGAACTTTTTGTGGAAGGGACGTTACCAGGGGAGCCTTAAGAAGATTGTTCTTCTACCGAGATCGGAAATGATTGTGCCGGTTAGTCTTTCTCGGAAACCTGGGCAAGCTCACCGTTGTGTACTCGTGGAAAGGGTAAATAGTGACCTTCCATTGAAAGTAGCTTGAACCTTGATCGGAACAACTGACATCTCAGGAGTACGTGTGCTGAAACTTTGTGACCAGGTACAGATTATAGAAGAGGGAACACTGGTTGGTACTTGTGAGGAAGTGGATTGTTTGCGTCGGTGTCAATATCTATTGACTGAGACCCCCAGCAAGGATGCACAAACGAGAGTGACCACACTTTTAGAAGACTGTCGCAGCGTGTTCTCCCCAAATGAAATGTTCAAGGTGAAGAAGTTGTTATTCAGGTACGCCGACGTATTCTCATCAAATGATGCCAACATAAGAAAGACTGGCTTAGTTAAATAAGCACGGGAGAGGAATTGCTTATCCGTCAGTGGCCAAGAAGATTACCGGTACCACGTAAAAAGGAAGAAGAGACCATGATTGAGGGAATAGTGACAGTTATCCCCCGCCAAGAATCTATAACACGCTGGACTTGCTTACAGGAGTAAAGTGGTTTAGCACCCTGGATATAAAAAGTGGCTACTGACTAGTTAAAATTGATCCTAAAGACAAGGAAAACTGCGTTCTTGACGGGAAAGGATCTGTGGCAATTTGAAGTAATGCCGCTTGGATTATGCAATGCCCCAGCAACGTTTGAAAGGTTAATGGAACATATACTTACCGGGCTAATTGGCAATGCCTGTCTGATCTACCTGGATGACATCATCATCATACGCCATACGTTTCAACAACACCTTCAAAACCTGTAACGCGTGCACATGAACATTCAGAGTGCCAACCTCAAGTTGAGTCCGAATAAATGTTCACTATTCAAACGACAAGTTAACTTTTTGGGGTATGTAGTGTCGGAAGAAAGTACCCGCATGGATCCAGAAAAAAATCACCGCTGTCAAGGATTGGCCAGTTCCAAAAGACAAGACGCAGGTTAGAGCATTTTTGGGTTTGTGCTCCTATTATCGGCTATTGGAATTGATTTGAAGAACTCTGCAGATAAACCCAAACCTCTGCACAAGCTAACCGAGGAGAAGTGACATTTCTGCTGGGATGAAAGTTGCAATATCGCATTCCGGGAGCTCAAGGACCGTCTATGCAAAACACCTATTTTGGAGTACCCTGATGCAGGCAAGGAATTTATAGTTGACACAGACGCAAGTGATATAAGACCTGGCGGTGTGTTGTCTCAAAGGAACGGTGATCAAGAGGTTGTGATAGCGTATATCAGCAATTCGTTGTCAAAACTAGAAAGGAACTATTGTATCATAATACGCGAATTGCGAGCTGTGGTAAAGTAATTACAGCATTTTAGAAAATATATTCTCGGGTAGAAATTTCACTTACGAACTGACCATGCTGCACCAAAATGGCTATTGCAGTTTAAAATCCAGAATGGCAAGTTGTTTGGTGGATTGAACTACTGCATGAATACGACTTTGTGATCGAACATCGCAGCGGGAAATCTCAAGGCAACGCATTTGAATTGTCAAGAATATCTTGTCCTGAAGATTGTAAGCATTGTGCTAGGCAGGAGGGTAAGGAAGTGGTATCTGTGAGGATTCTCAGGACAGACCACCTTGGCAACGAGTGGAAGGATAACTTACAACATGCACAGCGGGAAGATTCGGAAATCAAGCCGATTCGGGAATGGATGAAGGCCAGTGCTCCCAAGCCCAAGTGGACCAACGTCTCAGTAATGAGTACGACCACGTAAAGCTATTGGGCCCAATGGGGCAGTTTGCTGCTTCAGGATGGAGTTCTACGCCGTAAATGGGAAAATAATCTGGGAGACAGCAGTCATTTGCAAACGGTTGTCCCTTAATGATTGTTCGGGAGGCCATCTGGGAGTTAAATGAACTCTATTAAAGGTCCGAGAAAGGTTTCACTGGGTCCACTGTCGAGACGTTGTCGAGGCCTGGTGTCGCAAATGTACAAGTTTTGCGGCTGTAAAGGGACCTCAGACTCGTATCGAGGTGCAATTGAGTTGTACAATGTTGGTGCACCACGGGAGAGAATAGCCATTGACGTGGCTGGGCCGATTCCGGAAAGTGAAAGAGGTAACAAGAATTTCATGGTTATGATGGATTACTTCACTAAGTGGCCAGAAGTCTTCGCCGTTCCAAATCAAGAAGCTTTAACAGTTGCAGATAAACTAGTTCATGAAGTCTTCTGTCGTTTTTGAGTACCTTTAGAGATTCATAGCGATCAAGGAAGGGATTTTGAGTCTCAAATATTCCAGGAAACTTGCCGAGCTATGGATACTCATAAAACAGGAACGACTTTTTACGTAGAACAATTTAATCAGACATTGAAGAGGTATCAAGCAAATGTTGTGGAAAATCGGTAACGAGATTGGGACAAGCACATACAACCGTTTTTGTTGTCACATTGAAGCGCTGTTCACAAAAGTACATCAGTGATACGCTTTGGTAAAATTTGGAAGAGAATTACGGCTGCCTGCAGACCTGATCACCGCAATACCACCTGATACCTTCCTGATGACTTCCGGAACAAAATGAATGACATTTGTGAGTATGTCAGATAATCGAATCGAATCGGGCCAGCAAACGTCTGAAAAGATAAAAACCCGGTATGAACGCAAAATGGACCGCAAAGGGTTAGACGAAAGTTCACTAGTGTGGTTCCACAATACAGTCCGCAGCAAAGGAAAATCTCCTAAGCTTCAAGCTAAACGGGACGGCTTGTACCGGATTGTGACAAGCATCAATAATTTAACCTACCGGATACAGAAAGGTGCAAGAGGTACTCTTAAGATCATCCATGTGGATCGACTGGCGCTTTACTATGGACCGATAATGCTCGGGACGAGTATGTCTTAGGAGTGGGCAGTGTTGCGCGCCGTAGTTGATGCCTGGTATATGACACGAGCGCCATCGAGTTTCGAACAGTAGAAATAGGAGCGTCAAGATCTTACTTGAAAATTCACTAGCGCCATCTAGTATGGAGTAGCAGAACCAGGAGAGCTTTCTAGAAAATTCGATACTAGAACTTTCACCATTCTACTCCAACATTCAAGATGTTTCAGCAGAAAAGGCCCTATATAAAGCCGTTTAAAGCCGCGACCAGGGCAGTATTGAATTGGCGATATAAGTGCAGACTTCGGAGCGAAATAACGTCAACTAAAGTGTTAATTTTGATTAATTACTAGTGTGTTTTAAGTTTCTTTGGTGTTCGGTAAATAAAATGTCAGTTTTGGTAATTCAATCGGCAGTTTTTATTGTCATTGTGTAAATAATTGAAAATGGCGGTGAAAAAGGTGGAATGTGAAATTTTCATATCCATTTGATAGAATAGTTCGTGGTACTAGGTAAATATGGTCACAAATCATGCAAAAGCTTAGTTTCAGTTTTTATGAATTGCATTTAAATAAATACGAGAGACGTGTGAGATTACCGTAAGATTTCATCATGGCATGGCACGGGGGCACAAATTAATCTTTTACTTAATTTTTTAAGTACTGACTTACCACGTGTCGGTTAAAGAGGTTAAGAATAACATCGTGGGGAAAAATTAAGATAGTTGTGGCAATGTGAAAACCGTTGATAAGCATTGAAGCATTGCGGCATATCTCTATCTTTTATTAGGATTTTTGTGACAGTCCTGGTTTCATAGCTCACATGAGTATATGTAAATGAACAGGCTCTTGCGGAAAACGAATTAATTATCAAGGATAGTAACTTTTACTTGAAAAAAATTTTATTTTATTTTACTTATCAAAGGTGATAATTAAACTGATTCAAATTAAATTAAGTATAATTATATATTTTAGCATATATTTTAATTGCAAATTAAAGTGTCGATTTCCTTCACTGCCGAGAACGTGCTAACGTGAAGGAAAACCTGCATATCTGGGAAGTTCCGCAGTTGAGGTCATTCCGAGTTGGAATTACTCTACCGTAAATATTAAGTGTAGCAAAAATGAGTAGAACTTATAATCGTCATTACCGCCTATCAAAAGTCGACTGAAATGAACATAGGTCTCCTCCATACTCGTAAATTCTCAAATAGGCTGGATAATTGCTATAGTTGCCACTTTTGGTAAATAGCAATCATTTACGTCCAATAGACTTTGAGAATTGAGGAAAAAATCTTTGATAGAAATGGAGACACAGACCGGTGTCTGTGTCCGAGATGACTCTTAAGGGTACGCATTTTGCTAAACTGGTCACGGAACAGAATTTAAAGATGTTCCTGAGTTGAAACTCACGCGAGCAAAGCCGCGCGTAAAAGCTGTCTTGGATATATGTTTAGAAGCATGTTTTGTGGCAATTAATGGGTCCTTACCTATTCAGGTCTATGCCAGCAGTACCGTCAACATTGTTACAGACCTTAATCGTCTGTAACAATGTCGACGGTAAAGAATCATTAAAGTATGTAATGTTTAATATTTTAAAATAAATTATAAAATATGCGAGAAAAAATAAGATTTTTGACATTATAAGCCAATGACTACTTTCTCACAAGATGGTGAGTGGTGATGCAGTCGATGATGATGAGACACACTGACTTAGCTTTACAAAAGCCCGGCTTATAAAACTTATCATTTTATGGCTTAAAGGCACACACGTTACAATCAAAAGGAAAGACAGTTGCTGGAAGGCTACTTCACTTCTTTGCATTACCTATATATTACGAACAACAAAGCGAGTGTTTGGTTGTTTGTCTCATTTTGTATTATTAGGATATGAATAGGAACAGGAACAGAGTACGTATTTTATTTTTTACACGGTAGAATTTTTTCAGTAAAAGTAATGGTATGAAGCAAGTACACAGTCTACTTTTTACATAATTGCGGTGACAAATAAAGTAGTAGTCCACTTGATGGTAAGCGGCTTCTGCATCCCTTGTACATCCTTATCCTTATACATACAAAAATTATTTTTTACTGGAAATTAATATAATTAAATAAAATTTGAATAGTTGCTTGGCTACTTACAACCTACGGCATCTTGAAAATTGTTATTTAATTAGATAAGCAGTGATCACTGTAGGGATCTAAAATCCTAAGGAAACCCTGACACACTCGAGTGACCACATCAGACATTTTTACAGGTCGATTGTGTGCTTGATTGTCAAATTTATATTGTTACAAATAGAAACAGATTAATTATTTAAAAAGATTTTAATGGCCTTCGGCCAAACAAATAATTACCAACTTAAAACAAGCTATACAAAATTAAAGATAACAAATAATGACGCTACGTATTCCAGCAGGGCTTCCGCACTCTATGACAACCGATGGTATAAAATGCGCGAGTGTCACCAGCCCTCCTACATAGCACGCTGCGGTGCGGCCACTCTTGATTTAGACCCTCTTGTAACACGGCCTCTCTTGACGGGGCTGCACGCTCGAAGCCCTCAGCAGAAACTAGTGGATGAGACGACAACACTCACCGCGTCTAACGGGTGTTCAGCGTCACCACCGTTGATTTCTGATAAAATACGCACACTCTAAGAGAGATATTTATTTATATTGCGTGTTGACAGTTGATCTAAATTGATATAGTTAATAAAAGCATTAGATTATGAACCAATTAGCCAAACAAGTCAACATGAACGGTAATCGACGCTGCACACCAGCTTTTCAAGTCACATAGGTTTTACACAGGTCTGCTCCTACGCAACCGAATACACCGCACATACTCAGGATTTAAACCAGTCTCTTGTAATTCATCCGAGATATCTATACGAATAGGGGCTGGATTTACACAGGTCTGTTGTCGGCTGCCCCACCGACTCACCCCACCCCACCCCACCAATGTCAGGTCAATCGAATACTACGCACACAGGATTTACACGGGTCTTTTTCCACTGAACACAACACATAACGTAGCCAAAATCAATAAACATGGGCTTGTTTGAAGTCGTTGAACTCGGCCGACCCCGGTGGGTGTAATCAAATTTACGATTTCTCCAAAGTTTCGTACGAGAGCCATAAACAAAGCTTACGTCGTTGGAATTGTTTTAAAATAAGTTAACAAATTACATACGAATCAGGACAGCTCCACTTTATAACACATTGTCAATTCTATTTTGAAATTAACGTAAGCGACCCCCTCCTACTTCGTTATACATACATAAGTCGTTACATATACAAAATCAAACCTTTATTTCATAAATATTTTACTTTCCCCACATAAAGACATTATTTAACATTAATCCATAGAAATAACACATCTCTCGACACATTTCTTTCATCCCACATGCTCTACGATAACATGTGGTGACACAGTAGGGTGCTAATTTTAAATCCGGCCCGATGGTACCAGAAAATGGTGCGGCCACAGGCTGTGTGTTTTCTTTCTGTTGTGGTCGCGGTACCACTTAAAAAGAATTCAGAACACTTGGTGAGGATGTCTAGTAATTGTTCCCTATTATTTCTAGATACCGACGTATTAACTTGACCGGAAAAAGAAATCAAATTTAATTGCAGAATATCGTTTACGGTCGCCTCACAATGAATTATACGTTGCCGATCACCGGTCCTAACATAAGTAATACCTTTCCTGTTTAGTACGTCTGTACCGATAATGACAGGTACATTCGAGTTATTGGCCACCCACCACATAAAAATCAATTTCTATTGTTTTTTCGCTAAACTCAACGGGTAATGTTACAAATGATTCCGATCTTATTTCCATACCACCCAAGCCGTGTAATAACTTGTTAGTAAGCTTTACTTGACACGGGATATGTTTAACAACATTTTTTGACATTAAGGAAACGCATGAACCACTGTCGATTAGTACGTTTAACGGTATTTCCGATATGATGGCTGTCGTCACATCACGATTATAATTATCTGCGATATTCCGACAAAAATTGACACTATTATTATTCCGTGAATTTGCGCGTTCCTAGAAAAAAGTTACTTTGGAATGACCTACCCTTTTGCAAAATGCATACTTCAACGGATCGTCACGAGACGTCATCGATAACGTGATTGCTTTTACGTTAGTTACTATTACTCGAGAGTGCATTCGATCGTTTGTTACAATTAACACTCTTATGTCCAAATTGATCACATTACTTTATTGATTTTAAATCTTTGGAATCATATTTATATTAGAGGGATTGTCAAATCGATTGAGACCAATAGAAAACACTTTCTCATTACGGCTGTTAGAAGGTTTAACAAAGTTCGATAAAAACTCCACTATAGAATCAGGTGATAATTTAGCGTTCGTGGCCACAGCACGAATTTGTGGAGTTAGCGGCGGCCTCCCCACTTGCGAGAACACAAGCTCACGCGGCGGGGTAGTCGCCCAGAACATCGATGCCGATGTCTATGGCGTTGTGTTTGGCAGCTCGACAGCGCGACTAGGGCCGGCGCTGGTTGTTGCAATGATCTGCGTCTCTACTGACGCACGGGGCTGGTCCTCCAGCACGCGTAGCCTCCTCAGGACCGCCTCCATCGGGATGGGCGAAGGAGTTTGCCCACGGCGTTTTCGTTTGTTGCGTTGATCATTGGCAGGCATCGCGCAGACAAAAACTCCGCCCGAATATTAAATAAAATCCACGTGGAGGAATACTAAGTTTTCCTTTATAAAACCAGAAATATAGGCGTTCAGCGGCTTTTCAGCCTTCTGATCCCACTTCTGATGTTACAAGTAGAAACGCAGATTGACTTTAAAAAGATTTTAATGGCCTTCGGTCAAAAAAATAATAACTTACTTAAACGTTTAAAACAAGATATCAAAATTAACGATTTAAAATAACGACGCTAGGTGTTCGAGCAGGACTTCTGCACTCCGTGATGACCGATGCCAAAAAAGGGGCAAGTATCGCCAGCCGCCCTCCTATATAGCCCGCCGGGGTGCCGCCACTCTTGATTCAGACCCTCTTCTAACAATATATTATATAGATATAGATATTGACTATTTTATTGTACATGATTGTGAACTGAAAAAAATGGGTATCTTATTGTGTTTTCGACTGGTTAGAATACGTAAATACTCGTAAAATATAAAACCAGAAACAAGATAGATCAAAAAATATATATTTAATAGTATACAAGCAATAAAATATAATTAATTAAATAGACAAAACCCAAACAGACGACAGGGAAGATCGAATGACTGAGGTTTAGATGAACAGGTAAACAAATCGGTGGACGATTTGAGCGGTATCGAGGAGCATGACCCTTCAAAAGTCAGTCCGGTGTAGACCGTACGAAATCCCAGTGGCTGTCCGGGATTGACGCGACTACTGGAATAATTTCTGTTGGCAGAGCAACTCATATGTTGGGTATTTATTATTATTATCTTTTCGTCTTCATTGAATGGGGGAATCTATGAATTCAGTTTTCTTAAAGTCTTTCAGTAGTTTTTTTAAGCTTAACTTGCGATTATTTTTATCTAAGTTAGTAATATAGTATAGGACAAATATCAAAATGAATTTCTGTTTTTGGCAACCGCAATTTATGCAAATGGAACACTTGTGATTCATACTACATGGTTTCACATTAAACTGCCGTCTTAAAAACACTCTCTTTGCGCAAAAGTCAGAAAAAATTTCTTCATCTGACACTCGACTACCATTTTTCAAAGTCGGCAACGCTTGCATGCTCACAACTTTTCAGTACACTTGGCCTGAAAAACACTTTCAGATCATAACATGAGCCTAAAGCGTGTCATACTTATTTTTATTATAACATAGTTTTATAACAATAATAATTCTTATGCGTTTACCAACTTGAAAAAAACCTCGAAAGGTTTGAATATGAAATTGTAATTTTCAACATGTCTATAATATGACTTCGATCTTATAAACGTTATGTAGCGTGCAAGCAGATTACCAAAAATACTAGTCTACCTCTATTAATCTATCAAGGCGACTTCCCTTAAATTTCTTTACATATAGTTTTAGAAATTTTCTAAAATATTGTATACATTTTTAAAAAAGTTTTACGTTTAAATTGTCTAATGATGTATAGGGGACCGGTTGGTGGCTTAGGTGCTCTGCGCTCGCTGTATATTTCACTGTACGCGAGAAACCCTTGTTCGATCCCTGCCGGCACCCATTAAACTGTTAATTGCAATTTTGATTGATTTTGAGCGCGCCAAGCACGTGGTAAACGTTCTTGGTGGTGAAGGAAAACATCGTGAGGTAACCTGCATGTCTGAGTATAGTTCGAAGACATTTGAAGTCTTCCAACATACATTGAGGCAGCGCGGCGGTTTAGAAGTGAGAGAAGGCCTGTGCACAGTCCAGCCAACAGCGATGACGGAATATCATTACGTAACAATAGGTGCAATTTTAATAGTAAAACACAAGTCTTGAAATAATTTTTAACCTATTTTTCTTTCATTCATTCTTTAATTGCAGCCCATTAAAAGTCCAGTACTGAATATAGGTCTTTCTAATTGATTACCTCTTAGTGTGGGTATTTGACATAGTTACTGGCTTGACAGACGAATTGGCAGCTGCAGTTTTTTATTGTCATGAGTTGTCATCAGCAACATGCTGCTACCCATCCCTTTCTTCCCTCGGTCGGCTTTACGACACCTGTGGGTTGATATGGGGTAGAGAATTCTTTTAACTATTTCTACTGCAAAACACTATTACATCCATTCTTGTCTTTTGGTTTAAATTAGAGGGTGAAAATCGTGACTGCGGGATTCTTTGTTTGAAGTGAAGTTGATTGCCGTTGTCCTCACAATTAACAGCTAACTTGTCATTATTCGTTTTATAAAAATACTTCTTCGTAATTAATTACTTCTTTGTAATTGTAACTTCGTTTTCGTTTGCGCAAATCTCACACATTTTAAAATAGTGTGACGGCCCAATATTAACATTAATAATTAAATTCAATATAAAGGGGCGTCAAAAATAGTCTTAAAATATATATATTAAGCAATAAAATTACATT
>DWHP01002153.1:0-14848 GCA_018247895.1 Parnassius honrathi | reverse complement strand
GCATGAACAATTAGGTGTAAAAAAGTTGTTTTCCCGATGGATACCGCATTCGCTCTGTGAAGAGCAAAAAGCGGCTCACGTTACTTGGTGCGTTATAAATACATTTTTAAATAGTAATGTTGTGTCACTTCCTTGATTCCCGAAATTTTCAGTGCCGCCCTCGTATGACGGCATGACAGCGGCGCCGTCGTACGTCGCTACAGCAAAATTGTAAAGAACACGTGCACCGATAGCGCCACCCGGCGCGTCGCTCAGTTTCCCTCACCGCCCCACTACTAGACTCGTTTTGCAACAACGGGTATAGAACGACCGCGCAGTGGCGGAGCAGGTAGTCATGGCTCTGGCGTGACACGGTGGTGTGGCGTGGTTGTGGTTATAAATTAATTCTATTTAACTGCCTTCCTACATCAGAAGTGGGATAAAGTCCCCGTTATTGCCCACATGTAATTTTATAGGATAATTTCCCTGTTATCGCTCACATGAGATGAAGTCCCCGTTATTACCCATTTGTACTTTTTAATTAGTAAAATGGTAATTACGTATGTAAAAGACTATAATGAGCTTAGCGTTGATGCCTTAGTTTTTTGTTAAATGTTTAATGAAAACTTTAAAGTGATCAGATTTTAGTCATAACTTAAATCTTTTTTTCGACTTATATTAAAAGTATCCGCAAGCAATTTTATTATTTCTTAACGTACCTAAATATGTTGACAAATGTCAGGAAATGTTTCATCAACTTGTTTGAATTTTGTAATAGTTCGATAGTTCATGGGTAATATGGTTCACAAGGGCTACATTTTAAAGTTCGAAATGTTTAAGCGATGTAACAAAATAATGAATTAACTTCGACGTGCTGTGAATTGAAAATAATCAAGTGACCTTTTTGTGTTCTGTAAGTATATATATATGTAAGTGCAGCAGCTTACTCCGAATTGTGCAATCGATAAGATTGGGGTTTGCTGTCGAGGGATTGGTAGAAGTCACTACAACAATTATCGATTGAAAGGGCCTTGTGTGCCTGGATCGGTCTACTAACCACGATCTAAATAAAGTCAGGGATGGTCGAGCGTTGAGATATTTACCAAATGTCAATATCTGTTTGCAGGTGGTTATAACTGATAGACCAAGTGCTAACGGCTTAGTGTCAACCGGACGAGAACGTGCGATAATTGGATGGTTGATTGGTGGCAGTTTCGGCGCGTCTATTAAGTACAGAGAGGTTGCATCATTCTGGAGGAGTGGTCATATTCTGGTGGTATCATAGAATTGAGGTTATATCAGGAGCCCGATAGTTTGTGCAGTGTGGAGTTCACTGTGGGTGTCGTGCACAAGGGATTCTGACAAGGTCATTCTACGAGTCCCAGCACTCAAGTGTAGTGAAGTGGTTCTACTAATGCAGGAGAGTATTTGTGGTGTTGCTGTTGGTTTTCATACTTTGGTATTATTGTGTTATTGCGTCCCTCATGTTGCACTACTGTGTGATTGTAATGGGGAACTATTGTGGTTTGGTCGGACTGTATTGCTCCTGCAGAGAAAAAAAAACAGAAAAAAAAAAAAAAAAAAAAAAAAAAAAAAGAAAAAAGAAAAAAAAACAGATAATAAAAAAAAAACATAAACAAAAAAAAGTCGAAAAAAATAGAGAAAAAAAAGATAAAATAAGTAAGAAAAAAAAGTGGTTCATTGAAGGGCTTATGCCGGTCCAATGATATGACTACAGGGATAGTGATTCCGGACTAGCGTAAAGAGAGTTTTGGAGGGCATATTGCCGGACCAAAACTGATTAGTATTGTAGGGTTCAAAGGAACCGGTCCAATACTAATTGCCTGAAGGGTCGATATAGACCGGACCAGAGCTGATTGTTAATATCTGCAAGGTCATTATAGACCGGACCAGAACATATGTGCTGATGATGCTGAACGTATAAAAACTTTATGACTTCGGTCAGGATAGTAGAGCGATGCTTATTATTTCAGAACCACAGTAATTCTGACGCCGCGTACGAGGACGTGTGTCAGCATGGCCGTGACGACAAGACGGCGGCGCCGTCATACGTCGCTACAGCAAAATTGTAAAGAACACGCTGTTTGTTGTTTGTTGAGAAGGCGCTCCAACTTGTTATGAAGATTTTGCGAGAGATCTGGATAGCACACATCTGCATAGTCTATAATAGGAAGTATAAGGGAATTAACCAGCAAAAGCTTGGTTCTGAAGGGTAAGAAAAGAAGAAATTTATAACATAGTGTGGCCACAACTTTACGTTTAATTTCCAATATCTGTACTCCCCAGTTCATACACTGTTCTGTGTGTAAACCCAAATTGACTATGGAATTTGAAAATGGAATTGTAATTCCGTTGTATAAAATGTATCTAAAATCTTTAAGTTTTTCTGATAAAATATATCCTACAGTGGCGAAGCCTCCATAGAAGCCCAGAAACCGGGCTTGCTCTATCGAACTGCTCAATCAATAATATCAACTAATAAAATAACTCGTAAACTGTTTCAAACTAATTCAAATTTCCTGCGTGCTCCATTTTTCTAGGCAGGGCATGACCTCGTAGCATATAATATGTAACGTCAACACTTGGCAGTTTGCTTTCAATTGGATATACACTGGACTGTCAAAATTAATAAAAGCAAGGAGTTCATTTGGTCGTCTCTCTCGCACGCGTTGGCTTTTTACCGAGCTTTGGAGAAGACGATAGCTCCCTTTCTAACCTGTAACCGGCAAAATTTTCTATAATGAAATATAACTACGAAAGTTTATATAGCAACTACTATGGTACCAGAAGCTGGGCTTTGCCCTGAAGTTGTTTAGGAGTGCGTTAGCGCGTGGGGGTACGGGCGATATGTTTGCAAGTTCACGTCACATTTCAATATTTATGTTTGTTCTTTTTTTGTGTCCATGTAGGTTGTGTCTGTTAAAAATTTATGCTTTTTCAAAGATTTTTAGTGAAAATGGGAGGATAATAGATTGTGAATTGCTAATCGGCGAGGAAAAGGTAAAATATTTAAAATTGAAATTTTAGTTCAATAAACATTTCTTCATACTTTAAAAGGTACATAACTCTTTAGTATTAAAGTTTAATTAATCTAGTCGTATTTAAAGGTTTAATAACTCAATACTTATATTATCATATCAATTAAAAATATCATTTTGAACGGCAGCATAAAATATGAGATACCTAGGTATAAGTTTAATTTTATAGGAAATATGTGTTACAATCTTTTTTTAATGTGAAGCCCAAACTTTAATGTAATAAATCAGGAGTACAGAAGAATGTATTGAGGTTTTTAAAGAATATTTCCTTTAGTCCTGTCCAGTATATAAAATTTTAATAGCGCCATCTACTTAATTCTATAGGTAAAGTCATTTTATCGAACGTAAATTGGTTGATTCTCACGGTTCACCTAAAGATTACGCTAGATGGCACAAACACGCTATCGACTAATTTGATATTTATATTACCATATGAGTTTAAAAATATCATTTTGTACGGTTTATTATAAATTGAAAATGAATAATTATATAATAAATAGTCATTATTTTATGGTAAAAAATTTGCAAAGCTTTATCTTCTCACTATACCATATCTAATTCCTGTCGTAATCTGTTCTTTTATGCATATAACTTAAACAAAATAATTTCGATGTTTCACATTTGCCAGGCGTCCCTTTTTTAATTTTGTACATAGTTTGTTTGTACTTTGTTCATGCTTTTCTTTTGCACATGTATTGTAAATATCTTTTTCTTTCGCTCAAGCAAACCCAAACAGATCTTTTCAAAACCACCGAAGGTATACAATTGCATATTGACGGTGAAGTGCCAATACCTCCTATCTGACATTTTTCGGGAAATTCACTTTTTATGCATTTAAATTTGAAGTTCGAATTCGCATGTCTTAGTAAATTCTCTGAACTTATTTTTTAACTGTAACAAGATTTATCACAATCTAGAAATACCTTCTAACTAAATCATCGTATCTATTTTACGTCATTTCCTCCTAACTTCAAAACGACTCGTCTATTCGTGATCGTTGTTAACTTCCGCGTTACAAATTAGAACTTCTTCCGTGTGCCAAAGAATCTGGTAGGAAAATATATTCCTCAGTTTCACGTTAATTTTTCAGTAATAATGAAAATACTCAGAAGATAGAACCTGAACCTTCTAACCCAATAGACAAAACTAGCTTCAATGATGGGGACTATTAGGGTGATGATACTGACGTAACTTATTGTCCCTAAGACATTGATCTAGGTTCGAGCAATTCTAGTTCGCAGTTACTTTTAGATGAAACACAATAGTTTCTGGAAAAATATGAACTGGGACCAACGCAAAGTGTATGTAACCGGACTTACATCTCATAAAGAAACAGCAAAAAAAAAAAGCCAACATGGTCAAGCATCGAGGCCAGAAAGTACGTTTGACTATTTTTTGCCAATAAACGAATACCAAAATTTACAGGTTTGCAGAACCACATATTTGAATACTTTGTGTCTTGGTTCGTACACCGTGCAATCTTAGGTTAAAAGGTCATTCCTTGTCAGGAAGTTCAAAATATGGACAAGGTTAAAATGCCACGATCCGGAAATCTCCGAAAACTTCCAACCGCACGCAGATTTTTGGATAAAATTCCCAAGCTAACATCTCACTATGCAAGAAAGACTCGTCAATTATATTAAAAACAATTTACCTTTTTTTCTGAGAGGGTTTTAGGGCAAGGAATTGTCCGCCGCGCTGCCCCAATGCGTGTTGGCGAAATTCACATGTCCTCGAAATATTTTTTTTTCTTTCTTATTTCTCAGACTTGCAGGTCACGATTCCTCACACTTTAACTATGTACTGTCATATACTGTCCTACTATACTGCTCTGCCCAAAGTAACCGGAGTGCACCTGTGCTTACGCGGTTTGTCTCGAGGACATTATTGTTCCTAAAATAATTCTCTTCCTGTCTATTTTGTCTTTACGAAAGAATACAGCGCTTTCGCTTTACATCTGTATTTTGGCTCATATTTTATGAAAACTGGTCCTTCCTCATTGGAGGTAAGCCATTATTTTGTAGTTATATGAACATAAAGATAAATCTGGATATATTTATGGACAATAGAAATCATTTCACACGAAAAACGTAAACTAAGTTATCTGGTAAGTTACACAATATTCAACTGCAGATAATCTTAACTGTTGTAAAAGAGTACCCCTGTTTCCCGTCCTCTTAACGCACAGCTGTATATGGGTCTCGTACGTAATAGTGTTTACTATAATGACTATATTAGTATAGTTATATTAGTGGTATCAAAAATAATGCATATTTGACGCATCTCCTGAGTCTTCCGGTATAATATATGGTATCGTTATACCGCCTTCTTTTTTTAGAATAATGGTGACAAACAAGCACATAGTCCATCTCATGGTAAGTGGGTCCTGTTGTCCCCTGAGGACTAAGATGAAATGCCAAGTTTTCAGTAAAAAAGGGTCTCCGGATACCTATACTCACCATACGAAATACAACGGTATAAAGCTGCTATTTTACGCTAGTATTCTATTGAAAGTCATGAAATCCTGCTAGGATATTCTATAGTCCCCGCAAACAACACCTACAATACTAAATGGCCAAGGATATTTTTACACTACCAAATTTAAAAAAAAAGTGTAATGAGAACAAACTATTTCTGGACTTTATTAATAAAAAAATAAATAGAACTAACGAGTATAATTTTTTGAATATTAATTCTTTACAGCCTACCAAAAGTACACTGTTGAACTAAGGGCTTTTCATAAAGTATCTCCCCCCCAAGATCACAAGGGGTGGGAGGGGATATCTCCATATTTGCCATAATTGCTACACTTGGCAAGCGGGTTACCAACCGCAGATTATTTCATAGTTGTTATTAGAAAGACGCTGCCGACTGTTTCCTGGTTAGTTTCTCTCTGTCACCTTTTACGACACTCATGGGATGATACGAGGTGTAGATATTATTACACCTCCAAAACCTCAAAAATTTAAATAAGTAATATTAAGTGGTAGAACCGTGCTGCAGCTATGTTATCGTTGTGGTGCGAATTGGTCGGCTCGACCGGGGAAGGACCGCGCTCTCATAGAATACCAGCGTCAAATAGCAGCTCAATGCTGCTGTTTCGTACGGTGAGTGATGAGACCGGGAGACCCTTTTTACTGAAAACGAGGTATTCCATCTTAGTCTTTAGGGGTGACAACGCATCCGCATTTTGATTCTTAATCCAGGATAGACGTAGATATCTATGGGCCTACATCCATTTATCATCAGGTAGACTGAGTACTCGTTTGTTATATTTAATAAAAAAATATTATGTTTTAATAAAAAAAAGAAAAACAAATAAACAAATAGATCACTAATGTAAAGTTACAACGCAACCTACTGTTCACCATATCCGGTAGAGTCGTAACGCATGCGTATGGAAATAGTGCCCCGTAAGACTTCACTAATGACATAATACGTCAAACGTCGCGAATCTTGATTCTGACCTACTTTACCATAGTAAACATCAATTAACGCCAATTCCTATTCACGGCGATTTTGAGGTATACGGGGCGACGTCATGTGCCGTCATGTGACCGAGTGAGTGTACGGAATATGAATGTTGTGCTTGTTTTGTTATAACATATAATGTAGTGTAACTAATATGTTATACTACTTAGTAAAGGCGATGATACGATGCTGTAATCCAAAACACTTTCATCTGGGAAATCATCATGTATCATCGATTCTGTTAATTGTTCCCTTTTTTTAGGATCGTTATGCGTTACGCATTATCTTCATAAAAAGATTTATTAAAATCGGTTCACAAAATCGATTTTTAAGTCGACTTAATACATTTAAAGGGATCTTCGGTTGTCGTTACTCACCGTACGAAATATAGCTATGTTGATATTGAGAGCTTCAACGTATTGAAGTCGAGAAAAAGCGAGTAAGCATTGTTGCAGTTAAATTCAACAGACGTAACGACATGAGAACGTTTACGGAGATTCATTATATTTTTATCTTACATTTTACTTTATTTTCAACAAATGCGTGTGATACAAGCATTGTGTTTATCCAGATTCACTTGCTAACTTAAACTGTTATGTTGCCTTATCGCTATCATCTCAATGCATAACAATAACTTAAATGTCTCATTGTTTTTCTGTCACTAGCTATTTTTAGTTGACTTAAAGAGGCTGTTCAACTTGAAGCTCCATTTGACCTTACGTTATTTTTTCCCGTACGTATGTTAAGCGTTATTTTCGTTATTTATCTCAGCCAGAAGTAACAGCACGTGGTAAATCAGCACTTAAAATTGCAATTAACAATCCATTGGTGCCGGCGGGGATTAAACTCGGGTTGCTCGCGTACTGTGAAATTTACAACGAGCGCTAAGGCTTAAGCTACCACGTGCCCGGCGACGAAGGAAACCTGCATGTCTGTGAAATTAAAGAAAAATATTCGAAGACGTGTGAAGTCTACCAACAGGCATGGAGGCAGCGCGGCAGACATATCCTTGCCCTAAAAACCTCTCAGAAGTGATAAGAGGCCTATGCCCAGCAGTGAGACGTAATAGGTTGTAGCTTTACTTCAAGCAGGACAGAGCTACGCTGCAGCTACGTTATAATTGTAGCACGAATGGATCGACTCGAACGGGGAAGGCCCGCTCTCACAATAGACCAGCTTGAAATAGCAGTTTAGTGCTACTGTGCCTGATTGAGCTTAACGCAGCTGCGTCTTCCCCGTCCGCCAAAGGTGGCAACTATGATATAATATACTCTCTATGAAGCTATCAATGTACCATATCTATAAACCCACCTGGTTTATGTTCAGCAGTGGGCTTTTAATAGACTGTAACGTTAACTATAACACACGCGTAGTATTGGGTAAAAGCTTAATTTTTGTAAATGCTCAGATTGTTTGTAAGTTGAAACAACTTACGAGAGTTGTTAGTTATTGTTGCAATGAGCATGTCGAACAACTTTCTTTATTGTAATTAAGTTCATAATTTAAATTGTGATCATGTTTTTCATAGTTTCAACTGAGTGAAAGTAGTTTAGATGATTTCTTGCAGCCTTACTCTACATTAACTAGTTACATCATCATTCTTACACACATGTTATCAGCCCGAAAACAGTGCAATGGACATTTATTGTTTTATAGAAAAGGGTGACAAACAAGTACACAGTCGAACGTATACGTACGTAAGTAGATGCTGTGGTTCATAGAAATCAATATCTATCCTCCGTTAAGGATCAAACTGTCACCGTTGAGGACTAAGATGGAATGCTTCGTTTCTAGTAAAATGTTTCCAGTTATTTACAGTCACCATACGAAACACAGTACATTTAAGCTGCGATTTTTTATTAAAGAGAGCTCGCCCCCCCTATTATAAATCATCTGATGGTGAATGGCAACCACTGTCTATGCCAAAAGTGCAACACTAGGGTAGTTGCAGATGCGTTGCGGCCTTTTACAAAAGAGTAAGTTTCTTAAAAGTCCCTAAGTCGTACGCTTTTATGCTGGTATTCTGTGATGGCGTGGTCCTTTCTCAGTTGAACCAACCCATACAACTACACCACAATATAGCTGCCGCATAGCTCTATACCTGTAAAACATGTTTCTTTGACAGTAGGGAGAAGTTTACCATAAATATCATACTAAGCAAGCGGATTGGCGTAGTAGCAGACACACGAACTGGCACGAATAGTTTATCACCGTTTTTTTTTCGGGATAATACTGACGAGTCTTCAAGAAACGAGCTTACTTCTTTTTGAAAGGCCGGCAATGCACCTGAAATTCTCTTGAAGATGCAGAAGTTCATGGTCGGCGGCCATTACTTACCATCAGGTTTTGTCGGTTTTTCTCGTCCGTAGGTCTGGATATTTTTATTTGTCGCCATTGACATTTGTTGATGGATTAAGAAAATTCCATCCGATTTTACTGAGTACTGTGAAGGTGGAAGTTCAATCACCATCGAGACAACACCTCTAAGTCGCCCATAGATGGTAATTTAGCTTCTCATAAACTTTGAAGTAACCTATCTAGGACAAATAAGACAGCAATGCCCAATCTGTGAGATCCAGCAATCGCCAACTACCTGTCAAGTGCGGCGTATATGGCGATCCCTCCTATAATAAGTCCAGTAACGGATATGGATGCTGAAAGATGTGAAACAAAATTATCAAATACATACTATATTATCCGTCCTTACTTCACAATTGTTGCACGCTAGCCATCTTCACCGGCTTCCCCTGTATCATTTTTTAAATTTTAGATAGTCAAGACCATTTTTTTTATAGGATAGGGTGACAAACGAGCACACAGTCCACCTGATGGTAAGTGGTTCCTGTGGCCTATAGGCATCTACATCTATCTTCAATTACGAATTAAAATGCAGATGCGTTGTCACCCGTGAGGACTAAGATGGAATGCCTCGTTTCCAGTAAAAAGGGTCTCTGGTATTATATTCTTGCCAAGCTTAAAAATTACATTATGCCGTATATATTATATTATATTATTGATAATAGGAAACACCGTATACTGTGTTCCATCTAATTCTCTCCTCATGCAGGCTAAATCCTTTTAATGTATACGTTTGTCTCTCTGTAGTGTCGTTGTTCAATAGTACCATAGGTCCTTTACTACTGTAATTCGAAAGTAAATGAGTTAATAATAAAAACGAGTGTGCTTATGACCACACGATTGAAGTAAAACTTCTTTAGCTCTATCTGAATGTATATATATATATAATTTACTGTACGTAACTGGCTATAAGGGAAAGAGAGAAAGAAAATGTGCGCGTGTACTGCTCTCTCTTGCTTATATCCTCCACTCAACACCTGTTCGCCTTGCTCGATCACACTTTTCGTAGCGCTTTCGTCACGCGTTCGCCAGCTTACTTCCCAAGTCAAACGTGCGTGAAATAATTTTACTTCAATTACAACTTGAAACGTGATAAAGTCACGCTGCTGCTGTACTATGGCTGTAGCAATGAATGTATATGATGTAGCACGAATGAGTCGACAGAGGTATGAGACAGAAAATGGTTACTGTGATTCATATGGTGACCGTAGATAACTGGAGATGTTTTATACTGGCTTGAAGAAAGTTCGTAACTGTACACAATACAGTGGCGGACCGTCAAGCATTCAGGTGGTGTGGAGGGTATCATAAGTTTTATCGCGATGTGCTTTCGTGAAATTTGGTGGTTTGAATTAATCCGAACAATTTCTCAGAGCACTCCCCGTAGTAGATTCGGTAGCAAATGCAGACCGATGCAACATCTCCTCGCAGCGCCGGTGAATCGAGCCAATCGGAGAGGACTCTGGGGAGTGGTAACAACGCATCTGCATTTGATCTTCAATCGAGGATAGATGTAGACCTCACTAGGCTAAAACATCCACTTATTATTTACATACTTTAATCGTGCGACAAACGAGCACACGAAGAACTCGGGTCGTACTCATTTGTCGCTCGATTAGTAATCCGAGATCAAGTTAAATGAATCCACGAAAGTAAAAACACGAAATCTATCCACAAATACAGCCACAATACCAAATGCGCATGACAAGTTGAAACTCGAAGTAATCAAGTTAAGTCTCCTTCGGAACAGGCAATGGTCAATGACCATTGCCTGTTGGTCGTGTTAGACAATATTCAAATATATATTTTTTAGTTTAATAACATAGCCTATTCAATCGTTTTTTTAAACATATTATATTTATTGTATTAGTCTTTAAATATTCGCCTCGGTGTTTCAATATTATGATTTTTTTTTAAATATATATACAAACATAAACACTTACGCCTGTCACCCAGAGGAGTAGGCAGAGACTACAGACTTCTATTTAGCATGATCCTAACATACCTCTCTCGCAACCTCTAAAGGTACCCTTAATTTGGTCCATTTTTAATATGTCGCCAATTTGGTCGACAAACTTTCGTCTAAGACATCCCTTTCCGACTCTGCCATTCACTTCTAATATCTTTCACTTCTAATATTTTCACACACTTGTAATATTTTCTTCTAATATTTCATATTTTTTTAAATGTAGGTTACTTTATTATAAAAATAGCCTTAATTATCTATTGCCGTAGACAAAATACAGACAAATGTTTAAAAACGTTTCGTTTTTGCTATGACAAAAGTATTTTGTTTTTGTTTTTCACCTTTGCGTTTATTTTACGAAGGTATTATATGCGAGCACGATCGTTCGTCATTCGAGACAACACATTTAAGTTGCCACCATAATACACTGTAGCGTGGATCTACCATGCTTTCCAATTTTCTCACATTTTCCTTCATTTTTAGTCAACCCATTTACGCATATTACCTGCAGTGTTCTCACGTAACTATTACGCCCTAGCTACGCTAAGATAAAGCCAGATCTGTGTCTGTTTCTCGGTATTTTACCTGTGTTTTACCTTGAGACGAAGTCACACAGGGTATCTCCGTGGTAGGAATTAATTGAAATAATAAAGTAACTTGTGATACTTAGTAATAGCCGGTTTCGAATAATACTATTTGACTTTATCTTTGATATTACTAACTGCAGTTTAATATATCCCGTGCAGTTTAAGTATTTTGGTTCCTTAGAAAAGAACTTTCTCGACTTTGGGAGTGCATAATTTCTTATTGTTACATTAGCATATTTAGAAAACCACGTCCATAAAAGAAAGCCCCTCTAGTAAGTCAGTGCAAGTGTAATTGCAGGTCCAAAAATAGTGAATTGCTGTTTAAATATCTATAAACGTCGAACGTTGACAAAATATTATGGTTGCAGCACGAATGGGTCGGCTCGAACAAGAACGGAGCACGCTCTCACAGAATACCAGCGTAAAATAGCAGCTTAATGCTGCTGTGTTTCGTATGGTGAGTGTAGAGAACCAGAGACTCTTTTTACTGGAAATGAGGCATTCCATCTCAGTCCTCAGAAGTGACCGCATCTGCATTTTAATTTCTAATTGAAGATAAATGTAAACATCTATGGGTCACAGCATGAGCACGAATGAGCTGCATAGGGTGATTTCACGGTCAGGTGCGTGCTTGTTGGTCTCCTCATCTATAAAAAATACAGTTAACGTGGTAGAGCTACGCTGTAAATATATTATGATTGCAGCACGAATGTGTCAGCTCGAACGGGGAACGATCAAGCCCTCACAGAATACTAGGTGTTTTTCGCATGGTTATTGTAGAGATTCGAGAACCTTTTTTTCTGGTATCGAGGCATTGTATTAGTCCACAAGTGCAGGAGTCCTTAAAGACAACGCATCTACATTTTTATTCTGAATTGAAGACTGATGTAGGTGTTTGTGAGTAATAGCATTAACTTACCATCGGATGGACCGTGTGCTAACGTGTCACATATATTCTATATTTTTTTAAACGATAAAATTAAAAATGTTGTACTACCGACTTCAATCTCAATAAAATGAGAAATTCATCAACGTGGTCGACGTCAATTAATTACGCATTATTAACGATAACTCCAAAACTACTGATTATATCTTGATCAAATTTAATATGGGACCACATGAGAAGCACCGGCTTTCAAATAAAAAAATTACAAAATCGGTTCACCCGGAAAACAGTTTAAACATAAAAAATACCATCAAATTGATCACCTTCTCCTTATTTTGAAGTCGGTTAGAAATTAGCTCTATGTGATAGAGCCACGCAGTCGTGATGAGAATGTAGCTCCAATGCGTCAAATTGGCTGAGTGATTTTGTATGGTGGGTGACCAAAAAAGGGTGATTTTGTATGGTGGGTGATCCTTTGTACCTTTAACGAAGAATTCCATCTCAGTCCTCAAGTGTGACAATGTAATCTTTTGATTCGTAACCAAGGTTAATCGGGGGGCTTTTAGGGGTTACTATTTATATTCTGTAATGTAAACTACGACTCGACTTTTAATGCTTCAATTGACTCAGAGCAGTATAAAAGGTAAAAAGATGATGATGATGATTTTGTGGAGTATTAATTTACTATCAGGTGAACTGTGTGCTCGGTTGTCACTCTTCATCATCACCATCACCATTACGGCCCTTCTAAAGCCCTCTGCTGAGCATTGGACGAAATGCCACAAAATATTGTCCTAAGCCAACTGCATTCATCGACTTTCTTGATGATTTTGGCACCATTTTAATCGGGACTTTAACACTTTTCTGCTATCACACTTTTCTTTGTAAAGAAAACCTAATCAGGGACTACCACACAATACCCAATCACTGAATTTAGACCTTGCCTCCCCGTAAGCCTCTCTGACGTGTTTGTTCCACCCAGCTATGCGCGAGCCACCCTCGACTCTACTCGCGCCTCACCGACTCGCCAAAGTCACCGCGCCTTAGAGAGCGGTCACAATATCAGAGTATAGCTTATCCAGAACATGCCTGTGGGCACTATCTTCACAAAATCGGTCAGCACAGTTTGCACACTCAAAGTTTATCAATTTTTAATTACGACACTCTCTAGTATACACGGTGACTTGTTCCGCACTATTTACCCCCCGTACTACTTCTTTGTTTACATTAATTATTCTCGCAGAGGTCTTTGGATTTATTAAATTTAAATTACATTTAATTATAAGTGGGAAATGGTCTATCCAAAGAGTGTCGTATTGAAGATCTACACCGACGACAGCCTGCCTCTCTGCGTGAGTTGTGAACTGTGATACACTGATCCAGCCAACTGCTGGTCCCGTGTGCGTCACTTATAAAAGTAAAAGCTTCTGCATGTCGTACCAGATCATCACAACTATTGGAGTAGGGTAGTGTATATATAGTGTGTAGTGTATTCATATTCATATTCATTTATTGATATAATATAAGCTTACAGTATATACAACCAAATCGCGTATATCTTGTACTAAACTTACAAAATAAGATAAAATACACAAGAAAAAAAAATCACCAGATATTAAATATTACCATACACGATATAAATTACAGCCACAACAGTATAATGAGATCTGTTTACTTTATTATAATTTAAACTTAATTACCTATACATATACTATTCTTCTATCCTACAAAGTTGTTTAAGAATATTAATACATTTTTATACATTGCGCTGGGTTTGTCAAAAAATATACTTGCGTCTGGATTGGTCCTGAGAAAACAGTTTATTAGTCTAACGGCTCTAGAAGTGGGACTGTTATCTGCGTATGGGGAGCGCCACGTACGCGGACAAGAGAGGAGTCTACGCTTTCGTTTACTAACACCTCGCACATATTGGTCCGGTACATAAAGATGTATGGTCTCACGAACTACAGAATTATCTACTTTGTTAATTAACAAGAAATAATAATGCATTATACGCATAAGTTCCCGCCTACACTGTAGGGTATCCAGACCAACTATATATAAGATGCATGTATAAGGTGCACTTATAGAAGAACCTTTCTTCCCCATCGGTTATCTGTCCTTCGAGCTATAAAGCTCGTTGATTGATTATACTGTATAATTTCTGCATTCAAACCTTGGACTGTGATACTAGAATCCAAGCCACTAGGTTATTAAGTAAGCGAAATTTTAACAATGTATAGCAAAATTACTAAAAATGCAAAAACAAAGTAATGTTCACAGATAGACAATAACATCGTTATAGATATTATCTACTTTATTTATTTTATGGCGATTTAGGTTTGTTTAAAATATTTAGCGGTCACGAAATAATACAAAGACTACACAATTTGAGACTGGAGCCAAATTAAACACAAACCGCCGGCAAGACTCGATATCGTTCAGTAAATTTCATGCGGTCGGTCTCAATTATTTGTCGTTAGTGATGCACTTTTGTCGATAATGAGACAAGAGTTTTCTCTATTAATCTGTAAATTATTAC
>DWHP01002152.1:0-14853 GCA_018247895.1 Parnassius honrathi | reverse complement strand
GATCGCCTGGCGCGTTATTATGGGGCCGATAATGCTCGGGACGAGCATGTCTTAGGAGGGGGCAGTGTTGCGCGCCTGAGTTGACGTCAGGTACCTGGCACTAAGCGCCATCTAGTGTCAGGGACCAGCGTGGAGGATTTCCTAGAAAATGTCAATCTTGATCCTTAGACCATCAGCGTCATTTAGCATCGAAGCGAATAATTAAGCTTTCTAGAAGCCCCACTCTCGAACTTTCTGCGTCTGGTCGGTTCGCACCCGCATTTACTAGAATATTCTGGATGTTTCGTCGTCATGTAAAAACTGTATTTAACGCCGCTGCGAGCATGATCGGGGCAGTATTGAGTTTGGCGGTACAAGAGAAGCTTCGGAGCGAAACAAAGTGAATCAGTGCGATTAATTATTAGTGTTTTTTAAGTTTTAATTTTGGCAATTAAAGTGTTAACTTTGGTAATTCAATCAGCAGTTTTATTGTCATGAACCTCAAGCTCGTAACATTTTTTTTGAAATTCGGCTTTTACTTGTTATTCGTTTTTTATTCTTTTGAGTACACTAAGCCATATCACAATCTAGTTTTGTGTCGTTAAAAACTTCGTTTACCTAAAATATAATTCTATAAATCACATGTCGATCTGGGATTGATAGGTTCCATGTTTATGTAGTAATTATAATAAATAAATTCGATTCAGTTTATTCACTATTATTTATCTAATATTCCATTAGTCGCTTTTTCTGATATGTCAAATAAATTGTTCTATCTTTTTTTAAGTTTAAAAAAGGAAGTGTTGTTACACATAAGACCTGGCAAATACTCACCTGGGTAACCTTTGAGCTGCTCTGCGTTTATCGGGCCCGGTGTGATGTAGATTCTGTCCAAATGTGTCCACTATTTTCTCTTTTCCACAGGTCAGGTATAGAAAACTGCCTTAGTATTCTATGAAGCAGGAAAATGAGATCTTGTCTGCTGCTAGTAACGGAGCGCGTACGTAATGTGTACCGTCAAAGCGTTAATGCTTGTGTTCACGAAGAAGTTGGCCGTTACTAGTGGTCGTTGCGGGTGTGGTTCAAAAAAGGTTGCTCGCTTCAAGTTAAAGAGTGCTTGCCAGTAAGAAAAAATACTTATTTAAAACATTTTACGTAAGACGAAATGTTTTCCTTACAAATTGCACTATTTTTAATTGGAAGAATTATACCTAACTAGTACGCAGTATCTTTTAATTAAATTTAAACGAATCTTCAATACAAACTAGTCCTTGACATAAAATGAGAATGTGTAAGCAAAATTAAACGTAATACCGGAAAGTACTTAATAAAAATTATATCTTAAGATTAACGATAAATGTTTAAAGTTATTTCTAAAGAAAGTATAATAAGAAATCTTAATCACTATTTACATTTTATCACTCTATTGGAAGTGGACACATTTTGTTAACTGGTCGCCTCAAATACGTTTTCCCAATTTGGAGAGTTACAACACGCGGGATCCCATCAGAGCCTGGATGTAGGCAGTGTACACATTATGCTGTTCTTTTACACTGGTATTATCTGCAAACGTGATCCTTTTCCAGGTGAGCCATTTATTTAATGCTGCAGCCATCTAATCAAGCCACGTTACCCTGGACATTCGCTCTAAATTGAGTAATGAAATCCGAGTCAGCACCACTGAAATCGTTTATCACATTCTTTAGTGCCGACATACTATTAATAGAAATATTAAGCGAAATTCATTACTTTTGATAAATTAAAAATGTTTCAATATGGACAGCGCTTCATATTCTTCCCCACTCCACCATTCTCACAAGAATAAACGGCCTGTGCCCAGGAATTAGACATAAATAGGCTATACTATACTTTTACTCGAATACGAAATAAAATGTACTCCAATTACGCACATTTTGTACCATGAGGTAAAATACTTTAAAACAGATAGAAATTTTAACAAAAGGAAGTTTTTCTTCCTACTAGCATCACAAAATACAATGGAACTCGAATCTATAACAGTTCTTTTCTTCTACTTAAGATAAACCTACCGCAGCTGATAACAAAGGAAAGTTTTCCGTTCGAAACTCAAGAACAATTTACTCAATTTAAGTTTCATCTCTTGGAAGTACTAAAACAAACATGTTTAAAGTATACGAAACTTAATTAAAACGTTCTTAAAAGCACATCCGCATCGAACTTCTAAGTGTTTAAGAATTTCAAATGCCATATCCCGAAGAAATCTCGTATACGCTAGTGTTCAGCGTACTTAAGATACAATTTGACGCCGCTATTCTGTAAGAGCGTGGTTCTTCTCTCATTCGTGTTTTAATCATAATATAGTTGCAGCATAGTCATGCTACCTTGTAATTAGAGATTTATTGTCTTTAAAACGATATTAAGTCGATATTCCTTTTAGTAGGTTATCTGGACAATAAGAAACTCGAAGAAACGATCTCTTGTCGCCGATACAAACCCGAACGTCCAAGGAAGACGACGACCTAGTGAGAACTGCATCTGGGATCGATTACGAGGGGTACACTGAAATGATCGGGAATAAGAAAAACCACATCACGGTATAGCAAAATTGTATTTTATTGTTTTTCGAAGCAGTCTCCGTTCAACTTAATGCACTTTTTCATTCGTGCAAACCAATCATTAAAACAGCAATTCCAGTCTGAAGTTGATGTTGACAAAATGGTTGATTTCTACGCTTCCAAAGCTGCTTCGGGGTCCGCCGTTGACCAAATCTTTTATTCTAGGGAATGTAAGCAAATCGTTTGGGCTCAAGGTCAGGACTGTACGGAGGATGGCTCATCAGTTCAAAGTTTTCCCGCTTCAAAAAATCATTTGTCTTCCGAGCCGTATGGGAGCTCGCATTATCGTGATGTTTCGGGTTATTTTTTCGGAGTTCGGCTATCATTTCTGGCAAACAAACCGTGATTATTTACAGGAACGCAGAATGATTACCATTCAGTGGTAACCATTCTGCGTTCCTGTAAAGGAATTGTAGCAACATGCCCCTTTTTCGAGACAAACGTAGCGACCATTTTCTTTGACACGCTGCGGAAGCGAACCACTTTCTTTTCACAGTCCAAACTGTGAAAAAAAAGTTTGAGTTAAAGTCTCCCAGCAACGACGCTGTCGGTTATGAGCATCACACAGAAACTAAAACTTATATTTGAGAAAATTCTAATAGGATTTATACAAGTTCCCAATAGTCGGAAGCTATTAAATGTGCAAGATTTATTTAAATGCAACAAGAGTACGTTTATACACGGACAATCTCACACTCGGTCTAATCTACCGCTACCCGAAATAACGTTTTTGGTATTAAGATCGGTTGTTAAAAACAAACATAGAAGTCGCTGCAAACTACAAATAGTAAATTAACTTTTTAGACTTCAAGTAAGCATACGAGTCAGTAGAAGCTAGGCATTTATTATTTCATAAATATTTGTTTAAGCGTTATTTAAGACTTTCCATATTAAACGTCAACCTGTGTAAACCAGTTAAAATTCTGAGCCAATTTTACATTTTCGATTCATTTCACATTACATAATCAATCAAACAGATGTTTTTCTCAGAGACTGATATCAAAATCGTAATCATCTTCCATCATAAGTCCACTACTGTACGTAGGCCTCCCCCTGAAAATACCACAAAGGACCGTATGTTTGACATAAATGATTAAAATATTTATAGCAGACTTGGAACGAACATTCGGCGATTAGTTGGTATTCGGCCTATTCGGTTACTTTTCTAAGGTCGAACACCGAATATCTAAATACTATTCGGCCAAACGCCAAATATTTAAGTAGTTTTGTTATAGTCGGATAATTGATGAAATGAAAATATTGATTATATCATAATAATGTAGGTATTTTCTTGTAATCCTTAAAATAATAATCAACTTCCACATAATAAAAGTTAACAAAAAATATCAGATAAATGTCTATGCACTTCAACTATCATAATTTAGAAGTGCAAGGTTATGACAACATTTTCTGTTTTTTCCTTCTCGTAAATAATCCTAGATTCTCGGCTGAATACATTTGCCTAATATTTGGCTATTCGGCCAGTAAGTCTGCAGAATATTCGGTATTCGGTGTGTGACTGAAAATACTATTCGTTGCAAGTCTAATTTATAATATGAAGTTCAGAAATGTGAAGTCGTTTTCTTTTTGAGATCAAAAATGCGGAATCCATTACTTTGTACTACTGTTTTATATTTTTATTGAAAAAGTAGATTTAAAAGTGCTTTCGCCCGTACTAATATAGAAAGCCGAGACAAAAGTCATGAATATTGATTGTATAGATGTATAACATTAATACATTGGAGGAACATTCGGAATTGCGTTATTAGTGGGAGTGAAATGACTGTGAGTTATTTTTTGCGTAATTTGTGCCCAACAAAAGCTAAGCGCCGTGGTAGCCCGAATGGTTTGTGCTCGTTGTAAATTTCGCAGTACGCGGGCAACCCGGGTTCGATCCCCGCCGGCACCAACGAAATTGTTAATTGCAATTTTAAGTGCTGGTTTACCACGTGCTCGGCGGTGAAGGAAAACATCGTAAGGAAACTTGCATGTCTGTGATAAAAGAAAAAAATATTTCGAAGATATGTAAAGTTCACCAACACGCATTGGGACAGCACCGCGGACACTTCCTTGCCCTAAAACCCTCTCAGAAATGAGGAAAGGCAAAAGCAAAGGCCTATATAAGGCCCATCAGTGGGACTTATATAGGCTGTAACTTTAACTAACTTTAACTAAAAGTTAAGGCTAAAGTTACTAACATAATTATGGACTGCATGTGGGTCTAAAATAATTTATTAATATGATTATAAAGAAAAAACAAGCAACCTCTGACAAAAACGTGAACGTGAGCGTGAACTATTGTTACAAACGTGAGCTATGATGACATGGAACGTTTCTTGTGCAATGATAGTGTACACTCTGGTTGTATATCTCCGTATTCAAATTTTTGTTTATTTCACGTCACATTAATTTCTCTGAGTTAAACAAATTTCACGCTTCATGGTCCCCGAGGATTTAGTGTGAGTTAAACTAGAAAATTGGCACATTGCCAAACGTTAACAAGGTTAGTATACCGGTAACTTTACACATTAGCACCACAACAGGGAAATTCATGTTTTTGTTAATTACAATACCTTCTATATATTCAACTCCTTTTTAAGGTCAATTCAACTGATTTTGGTTACAAAATAAAATGAGTACTTAAAACAGGAATTTACTTTTAAGTCTTTTTAGAATCAGAGATCATACATGATATTGGCCATTGTTTATTTTTAAACGGATTACGAATACATACAAGTTTAATTACGTTACTACATTTTTTTATAACTGATACTAATTGGTTAGAAGTATTAGCTATATTTTAAACTAGTTTTTACCCGCAACTTCGCGTAGAACTTACACAAAAACCCAGTTCCCAATAGTGGTCTTTGGGCATGTAGTCACTTAAATTATTGAAAAACCATTTTAAACGCACTTCTTTGCTGTAATCTCGAAAAAATGGGCAATGTGATTGAACATTAAGAAAACGAAGATTTATAAATTTAACGTAATAAAGGTCTTATGGTTTTGTTGTAAAATAGTGTTAGAGCAAAAAATGTTTAAAGACCATTTTGCAGAGTGTAATGACGTTTTTTGTGTAAATGTTTGTGAGAAAAACCTATTCATTTTAACACTTTTTCGGTTCCACATATAATCGTTCTTATTTTCATGTATAATATAACCTACCGGTAGTTACTCGAACTATATAAAAAATGATGCAAATTAGCCTGATCTTAATCAAAATAATACACAATCAACATTTTTCCAGGACGCGGTGTCGCTAGGAGGCGGTATTATCGGCGCAATGCATATACCGGAGAAGTGGTTTCCAGGTGCCGTGGATCGCTGCCTTAACTCGCATAATATAATGCACGTGCTTGTCGTGTTGGCCGTGTACTCCATGCACCAGGTAAATCTATACTTAACCTAATACCTAAATGCTCCCATTTATCGATTTGTTCCTTCTTATTTAAGCCAGAAAAAGCCCACAGAAGAAAGCCCGTAGTAAACATTGAAATGGACAATGTGATACAGAATTATCACTAAACGTATACCTAACAAAAATTAGAAGAATTGAAAACTTCCTTTTGTGAAGTCGGTTGGACGACAAACATCCGAATCATTAGAAAGCTTATTTCACCGAATAAAACTCTCACAATCGTCTCTTTGACTTTATTTAAACCACGTGAAAAACCCACATCGCATCCCAGGTGACACGACCGTAGGATCGACGCTTGTGACTAGCTGCGAAATGTTCTATACATAATTTGTATTCTTTTACGAAAGTTATTTCGTAATCATCATCATCATCATCATCACAGCCAAACAAAAGACTACTGTTGAACAAAGGCTTAAGAGGTTATTGGTATAGCTTAATTTATTTAACTGAGTCCCGTGGTGCACCCTTAATTATGAATGAATAGAATAGAATAATTTATTCAATGTAGATAACATAATACTTATTGAAAGTAATTTTTGATTTACCACTCGTTCAGAAAATATCTCTGTCCTAGGAACAATTAGTAAGAAACCCAGCGGGATTGTATTTTCTAACAATAAACATATATTACTTTACAATAGTTTTGTATAATTTTTAAATGAATTTTAATAGACTCAACGTAGTAGCGATTACCTCATTCCCAGGGGTTAGTTTCATTCATGTATCCCTTCAGATCATAATAACCTTTTTGCTACATTTTTTTAAAATAAAACTTGTTTATTGACAGCGTAGATATACTTGTGCTCCAGGGATCAACATTAGGACCAACTGTTTTTAAAATGAATAAGATCTTCCTTTTTTCGCCAAAAACTTACGTAAAACAATATTACTTTCTAATAATACCTAGAGTATTTTTATTGATAGACGTAAAAGATAATTTGATGATATAAATGATACGTTATCTCAAATAGTAAGTTAACAACAAATAACTTGCTTCTAAATGCCAACAAAACGAAATACCTTATATTTTCTTTACTTAATGTAATATAAATGTACTACTCATATTACGTTGAGCAATCAAATACTTGAATCAGTAGATACCTAAGTTTTTGGTATAACTATAGACTTTCGTCTACAATGGAGATCTCGTATTAAACCCTCGTGATGGAGACTTGTTACGCTCTAAATGTAAAAAGTAGGGCTTAACTTGTTTTGATACAGCAAGATTGGTTTAATTCAGCTATCTTTATAATGCAATGGCGGATTTGCCAGCAGGCTGAGTAGGCTGGAGCCTAGGGCGGCAGATTTTTGGGGCGGCAAATTTGAGGATTTTTTTTAATGTTGTATAGAAATTAAAGAGATTTAAATTTTAAAAGAAAAGCTGAAGAAAAGTTTGCCGTCATTATCTCGGAACTCGGTTTTTTCACAATTTAGTGGCAAATGCGCCTGCTGAATGTTGCCTGCTAAGGAGAGTAAATCTGACACGTTGGTTGACTAAAGAGGACACATATGGAAGTTATGGAGATTCTTCGTATGAAGTCCTTAAAACTTTGCAATCAATCAAGGATGATTTTACCAAAGAGCCTGTAATGCGAAACGGAGCGCGGGGAATTCTCCTAAATTTAGTATACCTGAAAATGACGGTAATGGTGGTTGTGTAGAATGTTTTTTCGGAAAGAATAAACAAAATAAATGTTCAAATTCAGGTTTCCACCGTAGATTTGATCATTGTTGTCGAACTTTACGAATCTCTTTGCAAGTTTTTCGAAGCTGAACGAGATAATTTTAACTATTTCGCAGAAAAGGCGACGGAATCAAGCGTGTCGAAGCAGTATACAAAAAACATGGGAAAAATAGAACCGAAAAGGAAAAAAAATTCAAACATCCGATGAACCAATGATAATTACTATGTGTGATTTTTCAGGGTTAACATATTTCTCATCCTCGTTGATAGACTCGTTTCGGAATTAGAAAAACTGCAGGTAGCAGATTCAATGAAAAGTTTTAATTTTTGGGCTATAAAAGTGAATTGTTGTCAGCAACTCTTACGGAAAAAGCCCTTTTCTTGGAATAAATGTATCCTTATGATTTAGATACTGATTAAGTATAGGAATGCAAACATTTTCAATGCCACTGCTAGTAGAATTTCATTAAAACCCGATTCTGTATTATCAGTCTCTCCGTTCCTGCGAAAACAGAATTTACAAAACGTTTATCTAAACTTTAATACAGCAGTTCGCATGGCTTTACGTATACCATCAACAAATTGTTCAGGTGAGAGAAGTTTTTTTTTTTTTGTATAAAACGTGTGAAAAATTATGTAAGATTTACCATAAAACAAAAAAAGCTAGAACGCCTTTGGCGCTTTTGTGCAAAGTGTCAGCTACGACAATATAAAATTGATGATTTTTCGAAAAATTGCACAAAACAGTTTTGCAAAACTTTCCTAACTTAATTTATTGAATTTCATCATTTGCCAGATTGTTACCAGATAATTGAATACATTGTTTTTGAACCGTAAGCTCAATAAAAAGTATTTAATTACATTTAGTCAGTAGTAATAATGAAATCACACCCTACCCAGCCTTATGAGTCTCCACCCCTTTTTTATCAATGTACCACGCATTCGACCCAAGCGTTTTATTTCATCGTTCATATGCTTGCAGTAATGGAGTGGAATAATTTTTCAGCGCCTGTTTTGTTACAATGTGGGTATTTTAAGGCATTTTTTATAAAATAGGGTTGCAAACGAATACACAGTTCAGCTGATGGTAAGTGGCCCGTAAACATCTACAATTATCCTCGATTGAGAGTCAAGAAAAATTACCGAGTTGCTTTTGCATAAATTCAAGGCGCATGTTAAAAGCATTCTAATGAAAAAAGATTGCTAAATTAGATGATTATTTAAATGATAAGAATATAATGAGCTTCCTAGAATTTATTAACATCTTAACTGTTGGCTGTTGCTTCATAGTTCATGCTGGCTAAATAATAATATTTACATTAGAAACTTGATCTTTCATAAAATAAGTATAACCTTAATCCACTTGATAAATCTAAACTTGCCGTTCTGAAGTCTCCAAAAAAACTAGCGCCTCATTTTTGGATAGATGTATTTCTGTGTATTTTTTCTTGATGATTCCTTTCTAAGAATTGCCTTTGCATAATATTTACCTCGAAAATGAATTCTAATGGAAAAAGGTTATTACATATTAGATGATTATAATGTTTGCCATAATGTACTTGAGTATTTTAACCGACTTCAGAAAAGGACGACCTCAACTTTTTTCTAAGTGAACCGATTTTGATGATTCGATTTTTGTTTTGGAAGCTGGTGCTTCTCGTGTGGTCCCATATAAATTTGATCAAGATCTGACCAGTAGTTTTTGAGTTATCCTTAATAATGGGTATTTAATTCACATTGAATACATTGATGATGTTCTCAATTTTTCATATTGAAGTCGGTTGTATAATTTTTTAAATTTTTTATTAGCTTAAATTTTTTATTAGCTCTCTCAATGTTTTTTTTTAATTCATAGTTTGGTTACCTCATCCTCTCAGCATAGGCCTGCTATGTGCATATAGTAATTAATTACAGACGTGGTAACATTATCGATTCTTGCAAGCCATAAAAGTTTATGACCGATGCGAAATACCAAATATTGATAGCATAGTCTCATAACAGGAAGTATCAACGAACATGAGTAACATGATGATGTTTCATCGGAGTAGGCCAGTAATATTGTCAAATACGTGTGTTGGCCGAGGTGTTGATATCCTACCTATCAAACGGGAAAGAGTAACAAATTGTATCTTCGACATAGATTTATTTATTTATTGTTGAATACATATAGGAAATAATATAGGAAATCAAGAGTTTCATCTCATTGTATGTGATTGTTAAGTGTTATAATAATATTAAAAAAGTCAATTTATTATCTGTTTATTCATTGTATTAAAAATTGCTTATTGCAGCTACTACGGCGTTGTAAGGATAATTGTGTAATAATTTACCTTTGAAATAATGCTATATAATGTTGAGTTACGGAAAAATGGAAATCAAATTGAATATAATGCGACGGAGCTTGCAGCATAATATTTTTGATGGATGTGTTTTCCTTGTCAATCAGTAAATCCTTAAACTTTTCGTCGGGTGGCGTAATATCTCAATTGATATGTCATAACCATGAAGTCAGCTTGAAATAAATTTGCGGAGATGAATTGTTAAAAATCTGTCAATTGACAGTGTAGTGACGGTGTAAGAATATTTTTATTCCATATCGCCCATGGGTGTCATGCGAATCGACTAGAGAGAAAAAACGCAGAGCATTGTTTCCTAAAATCAACTAGAAAAAAAAAATGTTCGTGGCTACTACGGTAAACATCCCCCATTAGGCAATCTATGGGAAGACCTATGTTAAGCATTTTTAACTTTTTTAGGCTGCAATGAGTGAAGTTTATTAACTTTCAAGAATTTCCAACGAATTACTAATAGGTATTGAGGCATTTTTTATAACAATTCTCAACAAACAGTAATTTGCCAGTTTGATAATAATATACCTATTTCCGATAACAGTTTTTGCTTATGAACAAATCAAGTTACATAACGTTAAGTAACTCGTCTTTGAAATAATTACATAACATTATATTTCAATATAATTGTACCATGTTATATTTGTACTATATAAAATGTATGAATATTGCGATTTGTATTATGAAAGTTAGGTCACAGTTTTGTGTTTTTCTTTAAAATTATCATTAAATTATAAATATAATACTACGGTCAAATTGTTTTATCCCATATCAGTCCTGCCTGCGACAATTGATCAACACTGTCCCAACTTCACAACATCGCGTCAAGTGTTCTCAAGTGTTACTGGTATCAGTCATGTAACTAACGGTCACCGCAACGGGGCGGAGATTACGGTATCGGACTTTCATATTTTGCTCGAGATATTATATGAGCGTTATTACTAGCTGAATTATTTGAAAAGGTACTATACAGTTTACTTACTTTGTAATGAGTATTATTATAAAACAGCTATTAGGCGTAAGTAGACCAAGAAGAATCTCAACGATTTTGTACTTTCAAAAGATAACGTAACTTTAAAACAATGTTCTATTTAAGCTATTCAGATTTATATGAAACTAGTTTTAATGGATTTTATCGCCTATATTAATTTATTTTAATTTACCGAAGTGAAACCAACGTCTCTCTCTTCTTCTCAAGCATTGTCGCGTCGCGTCTCTGTGTGAACTGAACCTTGTGTTCGTTGATACTTCCTGTTATGAGAATGTGTTCAAGATCTGTTTTTAGTATTTTGCATCGGTCGTAAACTATTACAGAGTTTGCAAGAATCGACAATGCTACCACGTCTGTAAATTTATTATCAGTTACTACATGCGCATAGGCCTGCCTTTACCATTGTAAGGGAATCAGTACATCTATGAATTTAAAAATATTTATAAAATTAAATTCTAACTACCCGTCCTAAACTTGTAGCAACTGAAGGAAACTTTTATCTGCGCTGTTACCTTCTTAGAATTTTGCGTAGATCAAACCATTAATATTCAAAAGTTGTAGGTAGTCCTGCTAACTATGACACTGCGACGTCAAACTCCTCAGTCCCCCCACCCCCGTGGTCATGGGTGCTGTAAAGCACGCGAAACATCCGAAATTAAAAAGTCAAAATTAAACGCGATAAAATCCATATAATAGTTTGATTTAATGTCAAGGAATTTAAATGTAACTATTTCCCTTCTAATCCGCGTTTACTATTGCATGGCCCAGCTGTGTCTAGACACAAATCCTTTAATCGATTCAATAAATCAACGCTTTACTTATAATTAGGCGCAAGGACAAATTACCGGATCGAATTCATTCACTTCGTTTTATCAACCTGTAATATATTCAGTTTTTACAACTTTTTTAGTAGCATGTACGATTACGTTAAATGTGGTGCCAATTAACATTCCATCAACATTTCTGTGAAGTATTAGGCGGAATTTGTGAATTAACGCGCCTTGCAAACAAACAGGTATGCGGCGTTGTTCTTGTTTCATAAGCTAAAGAATAAGGTAGGTTTGAGTCCCGGTTTGCTAAATGGTTTGGTATTTTTAGTTTCACTAATACACGTAGAAAAGTGTCCTAATTTAATATCCATCTAGTGAAGCCTATAAAAATCCACTGCTGAATATTGGCCTCCCCCATTGATTGCCTCATAGGGGGATTTTGTCATAGCTGCCACGCAGGCCGGTTGGCACCCGCAGTTTCATTATTTTTAGTTGTTGTCGGGAAAATGCTGCTGCCCATTTCCTGTTTCGGTTTTCATCTGTCGCCTCTTACGACAGCCACATATATGACACGACATGCGGCGGCGGTTGTTCCTACACCGCCACTACACGCTTCACTGAATAAGTCTGAGTACGTTAAGTACAATAATGTTAAAGTGTCCAACCGTTAGATTCTAACGCAATATCGAAGTAACTTGCTTCATGGGGCTATTTGCATACAATTCAGGAATGAAGAATCTCTCTCTGTTCGGGCTAATCTCTGCAGTAACTAAACTGATCGCGATGAAATTTCTCAAAACTATTTAAAACAGAGCGGATCTAGGCTGTATTTTATCCGAAAATCAAAACACTTTGGTTTTTAATTTTACACGAAAAAGATCCTTACACATTATTTTCAAAATTGATTTTTAACATTAGTAAAGATAACGTAAAAATATCTTTTTATACGTTAAATTAATAGATGTATGATTGCCATGCACCTCTCAAGCGTATAAAAATAAAACATTTTCCGGCGCCCTGGATTACGACTGAGATAAAAGTGCTTATGGCGCGTAGCGATAAAGGCAGAAGTAGAAATAAACATTGTCCCTTGGAAAGAAATCTAATAAAGTTTAAAAGTCTGCGCAACCGCTGCAATCGTTTGTGTAGAGATGCTAAAAGGCGCTACTTTTATGACTCACTTCAAATTGCGATTCAGCAAAAGCCTGGAGTTTTCTTAAAACAGTCGGTGTTGGCAAACACCCTGCGCTTGGGACTGGAAATCTTGATATAGATATTCTCAATCAATATTTATCTCTTCCATCTGTTTCCTTATCTTCATTTATAGAAGCTAAGACCCTGCTAGAATTATCCAGATGTCCATTGCAATATTCCAACCAGTATGAATTTGTAGCAGTATTAAAAGATGAAGTAAAGCGATCAGTGCTATCTCTCGTATATCTTCTTCTACTGCAACAGGAAACGAAAAAATTTCTTCCACAATGGTAACTACGATTTTACCTTGTATTCTCTCAGTTCTTACTCACATATTTAATTTTTCACTATCTTTCTCCTGTTTTCCACACTCGTGGAAGTTTGCGCAAATCATTCCAATAGTCAAGGTTGCTAACCCTACATTACCTTCTCAATTTCGGCCTATATCTATATTACCCTTCCTTTCTAAAGTACTTGAACATATTGTTCACAATCAATTGTCTTCTTATCTTAATTCCAACAATATTTTAAGTATATTTCAATCTGGATTCCGGTCCGATCATAGTACAACAACTGCTCTTCTTCAGATAACTGATGATATCCGTCGATCCATAGATCGAAAACAATTAACAGTACTCGTTTTATTAGATTTCAGCAGTGCCTTTAATTCTGTTGACTTTGATATCCTCTTAAAAATTCTCTAGTCTATGAATGTTTCATCTTCGGCCATTCTCTGGTTTGATTCCTATCTTCGGGGACGTTCACACTGTATCCGCTCCAATGACACTTATTCCAATGGTGTAATCTTATAATGGGTGTACCCCAGGGTGGCGTCTTGTCTCCTTTACTCTTCACCGTTTTTATCAATTCTATAACAAAAATAACATCCTCCAACTTTCATCTTTATGCAGACGATTTGCAGCTTTGTCGTCACTTTATGGCATCTGAAGCTAAAGTGGCGATAGAAGCACTAAATATGATGACTTGGAGAGAATTAGTCATTGGTCCTGATCTCATGGTCTAACTATAAATCCAATTAAGTCTCAAGCAATAATAGTAAGTAGCAGATACTAGTAGCATAATTGATTAATGCATCCTGCCAGATGTGAATATCAATGGCACATCAATTGCGTATACTGAATCTGTGAAGAACTTGGGCTTTATTATTGACAATAGGTTGTCATGGGGTCCTCACATAACGGACTTAAGCAGAAAAGTTTATTAGGCTTTCCACTCATTAAAACAACTTCAAAGTTTTTTACCCCCATCAACGAAAATCTCTCTTGTTCGAACTCTTATTTTTCTATTAGTTTTTTGGATGCCACAGAGGAGCAATTAAACAAACTTGAGCGATTGCAAAACCTTTGCATTCGGTATATTTACGGACTCAAGAAGTTTGACCACGTCTCTAAATATAGAAAGCAATTCAAGTGGCTACCGATAGGATTTCGCATCCTTTATCCTTTGTCTCCTTTTTAACATCCTACACAGCCCAAATTTCGAAATCGAAAAAAATCACATCGAAATCAATTTACCTTTCTTAAATCCCCAGGTACAGTTTGTAGATCTCACCTTAAAACCCTCTTAAAATTCCCATCTTTTAATGCTCATTCATATTCCCGTTCATTCTTCGTACATGCAGTAAGACTCTGGAATTCGCTTCCTACTCCTATTCGAGAAATCAAAACAGTGACATTGTTCAAAAAACGAGCGAAAGAACATTATTTATCGCTGTCTTCTATGAAAGTCTCAAATTTTTGATATTTACTATACTGTTACAAATACATGTGTTTGCGGTCGATTGAGCGGGGAACCGGTTGATAGCGGGCGCGCGGGGGGAGAAATTCTTGTCGCGATAGGGGCCGCGCCGCTGAG
>DWHP01002151.1:0-14854 GCA_018247895.1 Parnassius honrathi | reverse complement strand
GGCATGCCAAGGCCTTTTTTTTTTTTTTAGGAAGGTGAGGCGACGAACGTCGTTGCACCGCTTCTAACTCAGTGGTCCAGAACTGGTACTACTACACGTCTTTGTACCGCTTCTGAATCAGTGGTCCAGAACTGGTACAACTACACTACTAATGCTATCAATGAGGTTCCGACCGTTCCGAATCAACATGATAAACCGCTCCGGTTCCCACGCTGATCATACACCGCGAGCGTATGGGACGCGGAGTCCCGGTCTTATGCCATCTAAAGGCTTCCGATAGAATGCGGTAAACCATATCGTTTATGGAAGCCGTAAAATCGTAAAATACAAACCTACGACGGGGAATAACGGTAAAAACAAATGTCTGTTGCTGTTAACTCCAATAGGCCTGATACTGCAAAGTTATGGCAAATAATCCTTTACGGACTATTGAAGGAGTACTTACTCAAATAGAATCCTAGGAATAAAAGGAGCCTTATCAACAAATCGCCAACTGATATGCATTTCTTATTTGAGAAGTGCAAAGCTGATAATTTCATAGTGGTCATCACCAGTTTCTTTGTGATCATTAACTAAAGAAACCGTCAGTTCACATGATATAGGCACTTATTTCTAAATTGTATGCAATTTAAGATTGAAGACATACAAAGAGGTTGCATGTCCTAAGTAGCCAGTAAAAACCCTTGACATTTCCCGCCAAATCGTTTGGGAAACGTCACGTGTCACTGTCAGAGAGACGATATTGAATAGAATATTCAATGAGGCACCTGTCCTTATCTACAGACAAAGCACCGTTTAGAAAGAACCTCGCTGTTTTTAACTCTCGACGCAAACAGAGTGGTTATATGTTTAACGTAGGTTCCAAACGCGTATATTGATTTAAATTTAGTTTTTATTGGTTTTAAAGGTCACTTGATCGAGAGGGTTCTTAGCTATGATTCAAGAACAATGATATTATACAACTTATAATATCATTGTTCAAGAAAATATTTTCTCGCCGTTTGAAGATTATCAACTTCGGGATTTTTTTAATTTAGCTTATTGTTATGTTATTAAAAATAATGTCCGCGGGAAAGAAAGTCCTCCAAATGGTTACAAATAAAACTAAATCGATACCTTATTCATAATAACCGCCATTTTATTTTCTTCATGTCTTACGACTATATAGTACAAATAATGATGGATACGTACCACGTGTTCCAACGGTTTGATTTGTCGTTTGTGATGCGTTGAAAAAAGGAGAGGTATAATTTGTCAGTATCTGTCTTTCTATAAAATTATAATATAGATTTCTTCAAGGCAAGAGTGAATAGGTTTTTGTTCGAAGTCAATGTGCTTTGCTATTTTCGACTCTATTACCACTTATCATCGGGTGGTATAGTAGACAAGCACTTTGTAAAGTGCACATTTTCTCTTGCTTGTTCAGTCCTTTGTGACGTGTTTCTGTTTAAAAATTGAGAGGTATAGTAATTAAGCTATGACTTTTCTACTAAAGCCTCGGAGGAAACGGCACATCTTATGCTCGAATGTTTGAAGTCGAATGGCCATAGGCTGCAGGAGCCATATTTATGGAAGCAAGGGTAACAAACAAGCACACATTCCGAATAAAGGGATTCTGTGCTCTGAGGCTATGCTGTGTCGTATATACAACGAAATCTATACTCGAATAATGGTTATCTCTGAGGTATATTATACTGGATGAACTTTTCTACCGTCTGGAAAAAAAATAGGGTGTAACATGTGGACGGATAAGAAGCCCATCGCACTGATTATTTACAAAAGATTAAAATTTAGAATTAAACGTTTGAAATTTTTTTTGATCAATTACTTTGCCCTTTGCCCCTGAGCCTATGGCCCTGCGAAGTGACAAGGTCAAAGATGCCTACTAAATTTATTGTTGTATTGCCGTCCATAAGGTAGGGTGAATATGATTTGAATTTCGATAGATTTTAATTAATCAACTTATTTAATTAAAAAAATTTGTTTTTATTTTTTGTAAAATATCAGTTCTATAGGCTTCTACTCCATTCACATGTTACACCCTATTTTTTTCCAGATGGTAAAAAAGGTCATTCAGTATATTCTTCGCCTGAGGACTAAGATAACGCCTAGTCACCAATAAAAGGAGTTTCTGGTTCTCATCTTATCATATCTTCTCATTTAGCTTTAAATAGCAGCGCAATGCTGCTGTTTCCTATGGTGAGTGTAGAGAACCGGGGAGACCTTTTTTACTGGAATCGAGCATTCCATCTTAGTCCTCAGGGGTGTCAACGCATTTGCATTTTGAATCTCAATAAATATAAATACGGATGTTTATGGGCCACAGCATCTACTTACCATCACGTGGACTGTGTGCTCGTTTGTCACCCATTGCTGTAATAAAATCACTCATATGGGAGATACTTTAGAGCCTTATGCTGAAATTTCACGCTGTTATTCTGTGCGAGCAAATTTATATTTCGGTCGACCTAGCTAGGCCTAGGAGGGTAGAAAAATCGCCAAAATCGCCTCACGTAATTAATGAACGCCTCCTGTAGTACGTAATACAGATATTTTCGTAACATAGTACGTATGATATTCTCAAACACTTCCCTGCAATATCGATCGGTGAATCTGACACGCGATGGTCGCATCAAGCACATAATAATATTAACTTATGACACGTTCGTAAACAAGCAATGTCAAATTGACCCATCGGCGCAGCGTACTTCGTATTTTGTAAATGCATATATTATCGATTGAACTACATACCCCCATGTTCAAGTTCATATTACTGATTATATTTGATATTTATACAGACATATATATATAGTGTAGACAGAGTCTACGGACTTCCATTTGGCACGATCCTGAAACACTTTTGTCATCTATGCTATATTTACCGATTAACTTATATAATTAACTCATCTCGTCTCTTATTATTTTCATTGAATAAAGGTGACAAACGAGCATACAGTCAATATGATGTAAGAGGGTGCTGTGGCCCATAGACATCAACGTTTAACCCCGATTAATAAACAAAATGCAGATGCGTGAGACCCTGAGAACTATATTCAATGTCTAGTTTCCAGTCAAACGAGTCTCCAATAAAAATTATCCTCACTTTTCTTAATTTTTCCCATCTTAAATATATCGACAATTTTGTTTATAAACTTCCATCTAGGTTATTGTCAACACTACTACTCACTTCTGCAACATAATTTTGCCTTGTCACTTTTTCCTCAATCATTTTCTCTACGCATGGACGGCAAAGTCGAGGAAGGACGCCCTAGACGAAAGATTATCGATCAAGTTGACTATATATTGAGGATGGGCCAGATTAAGCGTAACTTTAATCGACGAGCGTGTATGCGTAGGTAAATGGATGCAACGGAGGCGAGAGAGGAGTGTCAGGATCGTGCCAAATGGATGTCCGTACTATCTGCCTACCCATCTGGGTGACAGGCCTGAGTGTTTATGTATGTGTTCAAACTACCGAAGAATCAGTGTCTTAATCCTGGTCTAAACATATTTTTAGAAACCACACTTTTTTCTTATAAAACAATTTCTCAAACAAAGACAAAGAAAAGACAAAGAAAGATAGACCAAGCTCTGCGTACGTATCAAGTGACCAAATCATAACCATAATCAACTTAATTAAATCCAATGGATTAGAAAAACTTAAAGTTAGATAAGTAGTACATTTTTATCTTCAGAAAAGAAACTTAACTAGGCTTATTGTACACGTGTTTTTCGTAAGGAATTTGTCAGCAGGTCTAGTTTTGTGTGCTGGAAATACGACTGAAGGAACAAGAAAAAAAGTTCTCCATGATTAGTCTACAGGTTTTGAGTTCTACAGTTTTTTTTAAAAGCTTCGCTTACCTTATCGATCATTTCATCCACCATATTCGTTAATAATTTAAGCACATTGTTGCCGACAACTGGTACAGATGTTACGTGGGCGTTTCACATGATCTTAATTTTGTTCGTATCCACGTTAAAACCTAACAGTTGGGTGAAATTATTTAGGTGATTCAACATAGCGAATTTCTCCAACGATTCTGGCATAAAAACAATAATGTCGGCGAATCGAATGCCATTAAGTTGCTTGAAAACGTATTCCAAATGCGGCGGTGATCAGTTTTGATTGTTTTATATAGGATAAGGGTGATAAACACAATCTATTCGATAGCAAGTGGATGCTGCGGCCCATAAACACCCACATCTATGCACTATAAAGATTCAAAATGCAGGTGCGTTGTCCACCTCCGACTCTGAGCACTAAGATACGGTTCTATACATTCATCATCGAAACAGGACAACATTAAACAGCTATTTTACGATAGTATTCTACGAGAGGATGGTACTTCCCCGGTCGAAACGACCAATTCGTGCTCCAACCATATTAAAGCTGCAGCATGTGATTCCCTCTGGGTATGTATATCACCCTGTTACCCATTTCTGCTGACCAGCAGAAGTGTCTGTCTTGCTGCGCCCCAGTCTGAAGGGTATACCTCGCTAGTATATTTGTAGGCTGTTAGACATTCCATCTTGTTCTTCAGGGGTGACAACATATCTCTAGTCTTCTTTATTTGAAGTTAATTGTATGAGTCCATGGCCTACAGTAGTCATTTATCATCAGGTGGTAAAGTGCGTTTATTACTTTTTTTTTAATGTGAAAATTCTGTCGCAGTTCCGACTTTAAGTACTCTGAACTCGTGCTCGAATTAACATCGTGATCTTACTGTGTAACCCCTTAAGCGCTTCAATATACCGACAGTCAATCTGGGATACGCTCGTTTGCCACCCTTTTTTATAAATCATTATAATTTTAATAATACATTTAAGTAACGTTAGATTTGTGGATTTTATCGCGTGTATTAACTTTTTCTATACTCCCGTTCAAAGTTAATATACACGAAAAAACCGCTATTATTATAACCGGTAGTATATATAAGCGACAAAATCCGTAAAAACTAGCATTATTTAAATGTGTAATGTTCGCGTAAATATATGAAATCATTTAGTAATACAGTTTCTTGTTTTAGCGGCACCAGTAGAGCAGCCAGCTTAGACCGAAGCACACGGGGTTCCACAACTACGCCGAGTGCGGATGAAGACAATATAAATGTTGTAGTAAGGTAATGATTTTTATTTAAATCAATAAAAATGTACTTACTCAAGCCATGATTGGTTAGCAACGTAAGAAATTCATCACCCAAATTTTTTTGTCTATTTTCAACTTTGTAGCTTGGGATCGTACAAGGGGGACAATGAAAAAAGCAACAGTTACTTCCTAACCACCGATAGATGTCGGTGCACGCTATAACATGTACACCATATCCAATAGCCATCTCTTCAGCGTCAAAGTTACAGGATATCTGCTACAGCCAACGCTAACCCGCCACCCAAGCGTGGATATTACGGCAAATACGTGCGGTAAAGTTCAAAAAGGAATCTGAACTGTATCTCTGTATCTGAAATTGTATCCCCGACTTGCCGTCGCCGCTGAAGACAGGAAGACCAGTTCTTTTTTCGTCTGTATATAAAAAACACAGCCAGTGTTCTTGGCACTATAACGCGAGGAACAGGACTGTAGGCCAATTCTAGTTTTTTTTTAAATTTTCGTATATTTAATGTAAATTAAATTTAAATTTAAACAACATTGTTTTCATATATCGATGTTTCACAATAAAAACGAAGTCAATGACATTATTTTAGCGAGAACCGACTTATTATGCAGGTGGATTATCTGGAAGTATTTTTTAATGGTTAATTTTTTAAAAGCCCCTTAAATGAATACCGAATGTAATTGGGCAAACCACCGATAGAGTCAATGATATTATTCAAATAGCTTAATTTTTTTTTGTAATATAGGTAGTCTTATTAGTGAAGGAAATCAATGAATGCCAGTGGCTCGAGGTCGGATTTTGTGGCATGAACACAATTTCTAATACATGGGGGTAGCCCAAGCAGGGGAAGGCACATGTTCTGTGTACATGAATAGTGGGCCGCAGCATCCACTTACTACCAGGTGAAGCAAGAGTGTTTGGGTATTCTTTAAAATAAATAATTAAACATTTTTAAAGGGCATTGATAGGATAATCTTTATCAAAAATTATCTATTTTCTATGATGTTTGTGTTGTTAGCCAACCAATTAGTTCTAATTGCTTTAACGGACGTTACGGCTTTATTGGACTATCAAAAATAAAAATGACACAACATGCCGTGTTTGGTTTCTATTGGAGGGCCATTTTTTATATCAGTTTGTATATTTGTAATTAAAAAAACATGTCCTAAAATAAAAGCATGTAAAATTAATATATTATACTTATATGCATTTTCTTATTGTAATAGCGTTACACAAGTTGCCTACAGTATTTTACATTTATAAGTTCACAAAGACATACATCCAGACTACGTGACAATTATTTGTAGGCAGTAGAAATAATTGCACCGTGAGGGATTCGAACCCGCGTCCCTCGACGACTCAACATATTGCTAAGCCGCGGCGCCACAGAACCGGCGTTGTAAATCGATTTTCAGTGTGTCGATATTTTCTTTCAGCATCGAAATAATGATATGTAAACACAATAGCTATGGGATTCCTTGATGAATATTAAATAAAAGCCTTTACCTGAGTCACAACGGCTTAGTAACGAACCCCCCCCCCCCTAAATATTAACACGCATCCACTTCAGAAAACTTCAACCCAGTTGCCGTGGAATGAAAAAGGAAATTTCCTGCGGGGCAAGGTGATCGACCCGGGGAGCAACCAACGCTCCGTATGTTAAATTAGTACAGAGCTATGCTATATATAGCGCAGTTCTTCAGAACTTTGATAGCGTAATTTAGGTTTTGGTGTAGGTGTGACGTGTCATCACACCTCAAGCGAAATTGACGACGATCGAGCGACGCACCGTCACAAAGTTATGTAGAATACATAAAAACAATATATCCTTCCGTTATATATGTATATGTATATGTATATATATATATATGTATATTATCCCGTTTTAATAGAGTCCGACCGGTTAATGAGACGGAGCGAAGTCACGGAGAACGGGAAATCCTGGAGTTTCCTGGGAAGGGTCAGGTGATCTGCCCCGCTACTGCTGCCGGTCAAAAGCACAAGGTCTTTTCCTACAATGTGGTTTTCGAGCCAGCTGCTTCTCAGGTACATTTCTTAGTATCTTGATTACTTGTAGAGTGGTAACAAGTATTAGCTAATTGTTTTTTCATAGAATTAAAGATAAAAAGAGATGAGCCGTGGTAGTAAATACAACAGAACGCGAGTAACACGGGTTCGACCCCTGCCGACACCAATGAAATTGTTAACTGCAATTTTTAGTGCTGATTTACCACGTGCTCGGCGGTGAAGGAAAACATCGTGAGGAAACCTACATGTCTGAGGAATAAGACAAAAAAAATATTTCGAAAACATGTGAAGTTCGCCAACATTGGGGCTGCGCGGCGGACACTTCCTTGCCCTAAAACCCTCTCCGAAATGAGGGGAGGCCTGTGCCCAGCAGTGGGACGTATATAGGCTGAAACTTTACTTTACTAATGAGATTTCAAGTGTAAGCCTCGACTTAACCCGTAAAGACCTACATCTATCCTTGATCAGAAATCAAAATGCACTCCTAAGGACTAAGAAGTAACACCTCGTTAGCAGTAAAGGAGTATTCCTATTCCTTTTCCGATTTTTTATATTTCTTGCGGATACGTGTAACTCCACGATGTTGCTCTTACCCGCTTTTACGTGTGTTTGTGTTTAATTTTTGTATCTATATTTTGTTTATTTTGTTTATTTTTTCTCTTCACTGGCTGCCGCATCTTTCAAATTGGAACAAAACAATCAGTATAAGAATTTTATATACAAAAATATGAAGTCTCTATCTATCGGCGCTCTATCTATCGGCACTTTATCTAATGGCACTCTATCTATCGACTCAAAGGTAGTATAACATATTTATGAACAGGGGGACGTGCTGGAATACTCTGGAGTGAAGCGGCTGCTCGAGATGGCGGTGGAGGGTTTCTCATGCACTGTCTTCTGCTACGGACAAACTGGAAGCGGGAAAACGCATACTCTTTCGGGACCGCCGGGACTGGTAAGATTATACTTTAAGCCTCGACTCCGTTATCGCTCAAAAATACTTATATGGATAACGGCTAAAAATTATCCCTAACACCTTCATAAAACATCTGTTTTATCATCACCAGTACGGTCTACAAAAGTCTTATAAGCCTCCTCCATAGATTGCCTCATAGGTGGGATACTGGAAGCTCAGAGGATAATTTAAACGCTTGGAAAGCGATGCGATTGTTTTGGATATTACCACTATTTTGGTAACTTACTAGGTAATAGGTTTTATTCTGCAGTTATCAGGATGATGCTGCTACCCTTCTCCTGGGTCAGCTTACCCCTGTCTCTTTTTACACCCACAGGATTATATGAGGTAGTGAATATTCTAACGCTGAAGCATTAATATGGTAAGTACAAATCGTATGATGGTATCGTATGAGAATCCATAACCTCATTACGTCCCATGGGTATGTTACGAAATAATCTTATGGGATGTCAGAGAAATATTTGGTTTAAAAATCTTATGACTTCTCGTTCGAGATGTAAATACCCAAACCGTTGATGAAGAGCAGTGTCAAAAGTGCTCACGTTCTTTAATTCGTCTGCTACGCGTACCTACTCCAAGCAAATCCTCGTAAAAATTGAACGGACTTTGAGGAAGATACTTGTACAAAGGGATATTAATATTGCATAAGGACATTTTAATTGACAGATGTAATGTAGGATAATTAAAATTCTTCGTTACATATTACTTTTTACGTGGTAAAGCCACGCTACGGCTATATTATGTTTGTAGCACGAATGGGTATTTGCAACACTCTCACATAATACCAGCGTAATATAACGATATAATACTGTTGTGTTTCGTATAGTGAGTGTAGAGAACCGGAGACCATTTTTACTGGAAACGAGCCCTTCTATCGTTGTCTCAGGAGTAATAACGCATCAGCATTTTGCTTCTTAATCGAGGGTGAATACTATGCATACATAATCACGGCATCAAATAGCAGTATAATGCTGCTGTGTCATGTATAGTGAGTGTAGAGAACTGGAGACACTTTTTGCTGGAAGCGAAGCATTCTATCTCAGTCCTCACGGGTGACAACGCATCTGCATTTTGATACTTAAATGAGGATAAAAATGTAGATGTCTATGGGCCACAGCATCCACATACCATCAGGTGGACTGTGTGCTCGTTTGTCACCCGCATTCCATAAAAAACCAAAAACTTCCTTTTAAAGTACTCGAGACTAATCTCGAACTGTTTTTAAAAATTTCAATTGTTTGTAAAAAGTGGTCACTGTCAATTTGTGTTCTAGTCTCCTACATTAACCCGAACATTACAAATTGAAAGAAACTAGTTTTTTATGGATTGATTCCGTCTGATTAGCTATTTTCACATATTCTCGAAGTTTCGAGTCCAAAACTTTCAGTCGGATCTACACGTAAATTTGATTAATAATTATTAATTATAAATTTAAGGTAGCCGTGGTTATGTACATAGGTCTAGAATGTTCGTTCAGAACATCTCACACCCAAGTGCTGCAAAGTATTCGAAATATCGGGAGTATATAAAAATAAGTTATCTAAATGCGACTAGACCTTTAAATACTAGTTTCATTCAATTCATGTCCTATTGATAGCTCAAGATATTTTATTTTTCGAATCAACGTAACATTATCTACGATGTCGAAACAACCACATAAACGCACATGAAAAATTACTCAGGCGATTGATTAATAGCTTACATTACGATTCATGATGAAAACAAATCGATTTAGTCCAATTTCGGAACACGATAATTCTATGGAAAGATAAATAAAACAAAATTTGCCAACTAAAATAAATCATAACAATAATTAAGTGTGTCTTGAATACGATTAGGAATTTAGATTTAGATTTAGAGGTACGCAAAAAAAAGGTTTAATTTCTCCTGTTGTAATATTGCCATAAACATTACTAAATGCCATTATGAAAAGAAAGTTTTGGAATGTTTTTTTCGAATATGATTTGTTTTTATGTAATGGTTACGGCTAATAGCCGAAGTACGGAGACACTTAATTGTAGTCGGCTAATACAAAGTGCGTATTCTATTGCGGTAGGTGTATCATGCATAATTTATAAATTAAATAAATGTCTGCGGTTTTAAGGTGGTGCAATGGCCTCCTTAACCGCGCCTTAAGCTGACACTTGATACAAACAAAAAAAAAACAGAAAAATTGAAATTAAAAAAAACAGAAAAACTGTTTTTTTTTTACAAATTTAACAGTACACCTAAATTTAACCAACTACTGCTGGGTGCACCTTGTTCTAGCCGGCCAGAACTAGGTGCAACCGCAGCTCGGCTTTTAGCCGTTATTGCGTTCTTTTATACAGCAAAAAATTTTGACAAATTTCGAATTTAAGTTTTAATTGAGGTATTTTTATAATGTTTGCCTTGTTTATCGTGTTAAGTGTGAATTATTACTGCAAATAAACTAAGAATTTCAAATCAAAACGCCGCTCAATTTGCTGGGGCTGTTGCTTTAACTGACACTGGGCACACCTACAAACATGTAGCCCTAGTATTATGAGTACAAAATCTGTGGTACATTTAGTTGTCAAAAGGTATCGTCAGACCCGACAATGTACGAGACTCGCAGGACGGGGACGTAAACAACTTACCAGAGATGACCATTTCAACGTTACTAGCGTGCTTTTAAACCGAGGTTCTGAGGTTTTTTTTTTTATAGAAGGGGGAAAACGAGCATGCGGCTCACCATGGTAAGTGGCTACCGCCGCCCATGAATAGCCGCAACACCAGGGGTATTGCAGGTGCGTTGCCGGCCTTTTTGAAAGGAGTAAGCTCTTTTCTTGAAGGTCCCTAAGTCGTATCGGTTCGGAAAAGTCGCCGGTGGTAAACTATTCCACAGAGGAGATGTAAGAGGAAGAAAACTCCTAGTAAAACGCACAGTGGCGGACCGCCAAGCATCCAAATGGTGAGGATGGTATCGTGAATTTGGACGCGATGTGCGTTCGTGAAATTTGGCGGCTGGAAGTAATCCGAACAATTCCTCAGAATACACACAGGTAGGAACGAAGCTTCGTCAAGTAAATAAGTAAGCATAAAAACTGAGTAGACTGAAATTACAAATAAATTCACACTTGCCAGGCAGAGGCCCCCTTTTTGCCACATGACATCGAGTAATTCGAGTAAATTTTGCTCGCAATCACGAAAACTAGAATGACGAAGATTGGAGTCAAGTTCTGTTCGTAGACGAGTCCGAATTTTGCCTGGAGGTTGATAATGGAAGGATTAAAGTGTGGAGATGCCCATGAGTGTATTACGCCAGAGAACATCGTTGGAAAATAAGGATATGGTGGAAAGTTAGTAAAGGTATGGGGAGGTATTTGTACGGCAGCACGTACGAAACCCCGCGTCGTTGAGAGAATAAGTCACTAATACCATCATACATATCGTGTAACTGAGATTTTGGAAGGAATTGTAGTAAAATGTTTCTTTTTCTCTTAATTTGGTTAATTTTTATCATTTTGATCGTTCCACGATATTTTGTTTATATATATATAAAAAGTAGTATGTAATGCGAGGCGAAAACTATATTATAAATTTATAATGCCGGCTGTGCACGCTCGTCGTGACACCACGAGACGGGCCTAGAGGTGAGCGTTATTTAACGTCATTAGCTCCTTTACCGATGAAATTGCCGTTTTTTATGAAATAAGTTAATATACATATTTTTTTCTATATTTTTTTATTTCTTTTAATCAAAGCAACCACCCATGCAATTCATTCGTCTTTACCAACGCAGTGGTAGTTTATTGATGCCCTACTTGAAGATATCAGCTGGACGGGAGGTCACAAATTCTTTAAAGACATTTTGTATTGCCCCTGGGTATTGAATATTTTTCCCGCGAAAAAGTTATCCAAATTCTAGAAAAAGTAGAAATCTATTGGCGCAAGATCTGGTGTGTACGGCGGATAACGGGGAGTTTCCTACTCCAGCTCTTATACTTTGGAGATCGTCTGTTGTGCAGTATGAGGTCGCGCAATATCATGCGGAAGCAACGGGAACGAGCGATTGACCAAAGCTGGTTAGAGACATGCGAGCTCCTAATTATGGTGTTCAGTTCTTCACAGTAGACATCAGCAGTAAGAAGCTGTAATGAATCACATAACGCTGACTACCAAAGCGTCACCATCACTTTTCTAGACGTAACGCTGAGTGCTAACCAATAAATAAATGAGTAATTTAAAAAAAATCCATGTTATTAAAATAAAATCGATTTGGAATTAGAATTGTTAGCCAAAAAAATTATTTTTATTGAAAATGGCCAGCACTGCAGAATGGCAATTACGTAATAGTGAAGACATATTATAAAAATCAATTGCTGTCGAGATCAAGAAATGAACCGTACGAATTCGAGGCGGATCACTTGTGTTGCCTATTATATGAGTACCATGAGCCTTAGTGGCCCTTGAGCCACTTGGCGTAATTCTGCAATACGCGACAAATCGAGACGAGTTTAACTTAATTTCGGAATTGAACCCGGGTGTGGGCCCTGAGCTACCACTATCCTACACATGAGTGCATTTTTAAATCAATAACGGAAACAGCCGATCAAAAAAACTACATTCACATAATCAACACCAAAGGCCTTAAATCGTTGACAACAATTGCGGCGTCCTCGCGTTCCAATCGATCGCCTTTAACGACTCTTATATATCGCCGTAGGTATTAACGGACAAGTCGCATTGTTATATTATCATTTGTCGGCTTTTGATATAATGAACTTTAAAATAACTTTAAAATTAAAAAAATTGTGTTTTTCTACTGTGAGGAATTTTACGGATTTCATCGCGTGTTATTTTGACTCAGTTTTTAAATTCTTGATTTTTGGATGGCGTACAGTATGCATAATCACTGGAGACTGAAGCAGATGGTTGTACCCAAACCCAAGCATACGACTGCAAGAGATCGTATATATGAAGGGATATTTACTATAGTTGGCACGCTTGGTTGGTAACTGCAGTTTTTTATTGTTTTGATGGTCATCTACCGTATTATTTCCTCTTACTACACCAACGGGACGATATGAGGTTGTGGAAGTGCTTACAACGCCACTACTCGGTGAGTAGAATTCCCAGATCGGCGACGATTAGCTTACAGGTGCTAGAGATCTGGTAGTACGATCCGCACTCGATACGACGACGCACTCACTATTGAGCCGATTATAGATTTCTGCTGCTGCTGTTGATGATGATGATGTAGTAGTAGTAGTATGTAGGTAGGTATTTTTTATAGGAGAGGGGGCAAACTAGCGTACGGCTCACCTGATGGTAAGTGGTTACCGCCGCCCATGCACAACTGCAACACCAGGGGAATTGCAGATTCATTGCCCGCTTTTTAACAAGGAGTAGGCTCTTTTCTTGAAGGTCCCTAAGTCATATTGGTCCGGAAAAATCTCTGGTGGTAGTCGATTCCACAAGGAAGTTGTGCGAGGTTAGAAAACTTCTTTTAAATCGCACGGTGGTGGACCGCCAGTCATCCTTACGGTTTGGATTGTATTGAGAGGTTTGTCGCGATATGCGATGGTGAAACTGTGCGGCTGGAATTAGTCCAAACAGTTCCTCAAAGCACTCCCCGTGGTAGATGCGATAAAATACGCAAAGAGATGCAACATCTCTTCGCAGTGCCAGTTAGTCAAGCCGATCGGAAAGAGCTCGGTCGCCGACGATTCGAACAGCTCTACGCTGGATGCGATCAAATGGAAGGAGCTGGCACTGGGGAGCCTTGGCCCAGAGATGGGAACAGTATTTCACGAGCGGCCGAACCTGCACCTTGTAAAGTTGCAGGCGGTGAGTCGGCGTGAAATACTGTCCCGCTCTACCACACAGAGCACACCAAGCTTTTTAGAGGTCAATTTGCCCTTCTCTTCCAGGTGAGCTCGAAACTGCACGTCACTCGATATGTCGACGCCGAGGATTCCGATACTGGCTGAGGCAACAAGGAAAGTGCCTTGAAGCTGAGGAGATACGATAAACGGGTGCTTTTTAGCGGTTAACGCGCAAACTTGTGTCTTCTGGGGGTTAAATTGGACTCGATTTACTCGCCCCCAATCCGAGACTTTGTTTAGCAAAGACCCGGCTTCAGACACAAGTTTGTCCCGGTACTCGGAGACGTTTTACCAAGAAATATTGGCACAGCCGGTGTACAGAGCATCACCAGAGCTGTCGTCTGCATAGCAATGAATGTTACCGGTTTACAACAAGTAATTGATATTGTGTGGGCCCATCATTATTAATAATAATTAAATTCAATATAAGAGAGCGTCAAAAATAATCTTAAAAGATATATATTAAACAATAAAATTACATTAATAAGCATAAAATTAAAGTACATACATTTTAGACATTAGACGGATAACATAGTAAATTAAAGGCAAAATATTGTTTTTCAGAATAAATAAATTTATTAAAGAACTTGTAAATATATTTAAAAATACGATAAATAATAGATATACAAGTCGAAAATATTATAAAAAAAAGATAAATAACATTTATCTTATAGTTAGAAAATTAGTTAAAAATTGACTTGCTACTATGATACGTTGGTGATATTTTTTAGTTAACAACAATACAAACTTTATTACCAAAGCCGATAGTGATCATGTGGGTGTGTTGTGAGAGGGAGCCATCCGTATGATAGTTTTTATACGTAGTAGAGCCATGCTGCAGTTATATTAAAAATATAGTTGTAGCACGAATGGGTCGGCTCGACCGGGGA
>DWHP01002150.1:0-14855 GCA_018247895.1 Parnassius honrathi | reverse complement strand
GCTACTATTTTACGCTGGTATTCTGTGAGAGCGTGGTCCTTCCCCGGTCGAGCCGATCCATTCGTGCTACAACTATAATACACCTGCAGCGTGGCTCTACCAAGTATAAAATGGTGTATGAATATTCACTACCCCATACTCCGTGGATGTCGAGAAGCGACAGAAGAAAACAAACCAGAGATGGACAACAACTTCTTCCTAATAACGACTAAAATAAAAAAACTGCGGTTGCCAACCCACTTGCCAAGCGTGGCATCTATGCAAATCCTCCTATGATGCAATCTTTAGAGGAGGCCTTTGTTCAGCAGTGGACCTTAATAGGCCGTCACAGTTGCAGCACAAAGTAGCGAATATGACGAACTTAATGCCACAGGGCATAAACGTAACCTTTGAAATGCTGGTAGCATAATTTCAAACGCTTAACCAGTTCGAGTAAATCGAAATTGATTATCACGCTCAGATCAATCAATCAATATTATCGATACAATCAATTAAGCGACGGAGCCGGTATAACTCGAATTGTACGCGTCAGCTCGTGATACAGCATCGCGTCAATTTAGCTATTTATTCGCCTCGGACACCGAAACATTGACGCCCACCGAGATATCCTCTATGATGTCACGGGGATGGAGCGTCTGCTATTATGCTTATTGCTTGATTTTTAGATCGCACTTGAATTTCCAAGTGTACCTTTTGTATACGATGGCTCATTGTAGTTTTTCGGCGATGCTAGGTTTTTTTTACAGGAGAAGGATGACAAACGAGCACATGAATTCATCTGGTGATAAGTTGTTGCTGTGGCATATAGACATCTACATCTATCCGCAATTACGAATCAAAATACAAATGCGTTGTCACCTGTGAGGACTAAGATGGAATGCCTCCTTTCCAGTAAAAAAGGTCTCCGATTCTCTACACTCACCGTACGAAACACAGCAGCATTAAGCTGCTATTTTACTCTGATACTCTGTGAGAGCGTGGACTTACCCCAGTCGAGCCGACCCATTCATGCTACAACTAAACTACTAATATAGCTGCAGCCTGGTTCTGCCACGTTCTTACAGTGCTCTGTTACTGCTCACCTCTGCTACACAGCACTCTGACTGATTACTTGTCTTCTTCTTGACTCACCGCAGACTACAAGACAATCCCTGGCACTTACACATTCATTGACAACTAGAGTGTACCATCAAACTCCGGGTCTGAGTAGGGGGCTGAAATGGCGGCGCTGTCGTTGCGTCACAAGTGAAACGCACCGAATCCACAATCACGCTATCAAGTATTCGAAGTATTGCGCTGTGTATAGAACAGTTCTGTACTAACACTTTACTCTCTGGACCGATTACATTGCCCGGCGGGAGACCTTCCCTTTTCTTTCCACGGCCAAAACAGCCTTTATAAAGAAGAAAGAAAGTCCAAAGAGCTTTTGAGAGTGGATACTATAATCCATCACACCAACATCTATCATTAATTAAGAATCAAAATAAAGATGCGTTCTTGGTCATTAAGATGGAATGCTACGTCACGGGCAAAAACTGATAACGAGGCGTTTCGTCTCCTAAATGGTCTCCGGTTCTCTGCACTCACCATACAAAACGCAGCAGCATTATGCTGTTATTTTACAGTGATATTCTATAAGAGCTTGGTCTTTCCCCGGTAGCCGTAAATCTACGTGGTTCATCAGAACTTTCAGCTCACGTCCGGAAGTTCACAAGCTGTGCTTTATTCATTATTTGTGTTTGCAATCGTTATCCATCGATATTTTTTTCTAGAGCTCCCTTAACATGTTTTGCCACTGGTTACTGAGCACGGAAGAGTCAAAGTATCTGAAACGAGGTCTGATTAAAAGTATTGAATATGACGCCGTGCTGAAGCACTGTATCATAACTTACCTTAATTGAATATTCTTAGGTTTTTTGAAGGTGAGAGAGATTGAGTAATTATCAATGTAAATTTATATGTAAATTTAAATGTAAAATTATCTTGTAGCAGCAAAAGTGTCTTAATTAAGATTAAGAAAAAGAAACCCTTCCACTTTGTGGTTTTCCGTAACCGCTACGTTTGACAGACGGATTAGTAGGACGCAGCACCAGACTCCTCTCACCTTTGAGGCTACTTCGCGTCGCTGGTCCACATAGCTATGTATTTCGTGTGACCTTTTACAATTTCTCAATAGTTTTTATTGTGCTTCAGTGACAAACAATCTTAAAATCCACGCCATAGTCAACTTGCATCCAACAAACATCCACAAATACACTCTAACTTCAAACAAAAAAGGCGACTACAGATGCGTTGTTACCTTTATAGATCAAAATGGAATCACTCGCAGCCTGTAGTAGTTTGTATAATTCCCTATACCCTTCGGCACAGCACTTCGGTACAGGGAGCCAGCATTAACAGGCTGTGAGGCATTCTGTAGAGAACGAAGCACAGCGAGGCACAGCTAAGAGGATAGTACCTATTCAAACGACACTCAACTTCTAGGCGGATAAGGAAACCAAACACCTAGCAAAACAACGCATCTGCTTTTTCTCTATAGGTGCGTTTTTTGTTGCTATAACTTATAAGTATTGAACAATGGTTCACAGCTATCACTTTACTTCCGATGGACTTTCTTCTATATAAACCAATTACGTTATTATTTTCTCCGCTAATAAAAAAAATCTGTTTTAATGCAACGTGGATTTAAAATAGTCTAAAATATTTTGGAAAATGCAAACCAAATATCCATATTTCATTACAATAAAGACTCAATTTTATAATCGACTGACTACTCAGTATGGAAATAAAATACTTCCTTGTGTTTCCCTGAGAGCTTTACAGGTCCATTCAGACACAAAAACGTCGAGTTATCCAAAAATCCAATGAAAAGCGGAATCTATAACAAAACGCGGGATCTTCCAATTCACTAGTATTCCGCGTAACTCTTCAAATTTGGAGTTTCAATGCACTAATGGGCGGCGCATGAATGGGTGCATTTGCAAGAACACTCTGTACCTGAAACGTAATTCATCTTTCAAATATATCCGCATGCAAAGGCCTCATGAGAGAGGCACTTGAATGAGGATCGGTCTTTTTCCTGTTTCATTTCGTTTGCCCTTTGTAAAATAGTTTTTATTATAGCGGCGTGGTCTTACCGCGGAACGCATGTAGCTTAAAGCGTGCAGTTTGTAATTCAGCTTTATTTTGTGCCATTTTGGACTATTGTAGTTCAGTGGTGAGAAGAATCGCTTAGTTAATATAGGATGTTATTTTCGCATCCTAAGAAATATTTTACTGTCCCATAGATTACCAATTGCATTATTTTCTTATATTTGGATATATATATGTATATATATTTATATATATAGTATATGCAAATATAAAATGGAATATCTGAATTCCCTTGAACTATTTTGATTAAAATACAGTTCCAAATGTTAATGACTTTCTATACCTAATCAAAGTATTGATAAAAATTATATGCTTTGAAGGATATGAATTAATTTTAACTTTTTATGAACACGGTTTATAAAGTGGTTTCTTGTAACCCTGTGAAAAAAAATGTAATGACCAGTAAATGGATAATGAAATAATTTCCTTATTACATTTTATAAACCTAGCGGAAAAATAAAATGACTGTGATGAACATTATATAAGGCTTCTTTAGTTCTGTAATCCGTACTCAGCCACTTTATATCGCGACGGTGGAACAAATTTAAGCGACTGCTGTTAAATTTGGACGATCTGTTCAAAGGTGGTTGAATTCGCGGTACCTACGCTTATTACTATGCAAATTTCGGTTCTAGAGAATGCTCGAAATAAAGTGATTTTTAAATTGAAATTCAAAGACATAAATCGTTAATGGAAATGTTTACTTAGTCCATGGCGTAATATAATATAATGGTATTTCTTTTTTTTAACAATTAACTTCTATGAAAAACAGTTGACTTACTTTGTTAACAATTGGAAATATCATCAGCTGTTGAAAATCATTAACGTGTTCAAATTAAATTAAGCTTCGCCGATTTCATCGCGTATGGTTATCCATTAAATAATTTCGAATTCCCGACCTTTCAAGTACTTTACAGCACCAATGATCACGGGTGGTCTGAGGTGCTCGATGTCCCAGTGTCATTTGTGAATTTAAAATAAGTTAATATACGCGATAAAATCTGTAATACTTGATTTCATTTAAATGAGTTGTGTGATCGCGTAAACGTAAGAAATTATCATTTATTGTGGAACTAAATATAAACCGAAGATACGTGATGGAGCCGCGCTGCAGCTATATTATGGTTGCTCGACCGAATCGCATGGGTCGGCTCGACCGGGGAAGGACCATGCTGTCACAAAACACTAGTGAAAAATAGCAGAACAATACTGCTGTCTTTCGTATGGTGAGTGTAGATATTCGGAGACCCTTTTTTACTGGAATCGAGGCATTCCATCTTAGTCCTCAAGGGTGACAACGCATTTGCGTTAGAATTCTTAATCGAGGATAAATGTAGATGTCTAAGGGCCACATTATCCTCTTACCATCAGGTGGACTGCATGCTAGTTTGTCATCCTTATTCTATAAAAAGAAAACCTAATTATTTATTCAAATTCAAAACAACCGCATAGAAGATTATAAAAGAATGTTTAATTCTGAAATTGCGATATTTAAAAATAATGATAGAGAACATCTTAGAAAACATTTTCTTTCCCGAATCGACACTAATTCTGTTAATTTTCGGCGACAAATCATCAAAGCCATCAAAATGAGTCAGTTATGCTTCAACTGTTTTGGAGATATTCCAAAACATATAACTCAGTGATTCCAACGGTGGATTACTAATAATTATTGCTATTTCATGTTCACGACAGAAATAGACTTCTATAAAAGAAAATTCCTTCTTTATTTTTGCTATCATTCAGAGTGGAAACCAATATACAGCCAAGTTTTAAAACTTATTAACCCTATTGAAAGCGAAGTCATTTCTTGTTTTTTTTTTCGGCAAATTTTTCGCCGATCTCACTTCATTTTAATTAACTTGGCATCGAAGGGTTGTAATGTTATTTCTTTTTGACGACAGTCGATAAGCGATTCGTCCTGCTACAACTTTTCTGATTACGACTTTCCCGAATTGGTTTTGATTTGTGCTTTTTGTTTAACTTTTTCTTTGACGGTAATCAGTCAAAGGACAAAAGTAATGTAAGGCACTAAAAACTTGATAAAACTTTTTTTTTCTATCAATGTGTTGTGAAAACTTATTTCATTAACATTATTATTTAAGGTATATACACACACTAGGATACAACAGCAAACTTAATAAATACTTTATTATAAAATTTTTCGTAGGTATTTACTAATTTCTAGTTAATTTAAACTTTAGCTTAAGTTTCTAAATTCGTTGATGTTCTAATACGTTGTAGATAATAATTAAATATTTTTATTTAAGGCTCTAAAACCATTAAGCGGTGCATCCTACTAACTAACGATCACATTCATGGCAACTGATAATATAACCATCAGAAAATGCTGACTTCAAAGCACAGACTACAGACTGTTGACAGGCGTCCTTCTTGCCCCGCCGGAAGTGAGTATACCTCCCCCATAGATTACCTTGTATGGGGAATATTCGCCATAGTTGCCACAGTTGCAGGTTGGCAACCGCAGTTTTTTAGTCATTACTAGGAAGACGCTGCTGCCCATCTCTTGATTTATTTTCCCTGTGTCGCCTCTTACGACGACTACGGGATAGAGGATATCCTTACACCTCCACTACACGGTGAAGGTAAGTTCCCTATATCCAGCAGGGTATTAAAACGACAGATGAAGTTAAAACATCCAGGCAAAATTGTAAGACTCCTGCGAAAAAGCCACCAACATTTAAACTCCTTTTATTAGAATTTTGTTACGTTGTATAATAATATAAAAGCTATCATTACAAAAATCGTGAATATATTTAGTTGGTTAATCAAAATTCAACAAACATAGATGTATGCGCTTTTGATGGTATTATATCCTTTCTCCTCGTTTGTATATCGGTTAAAAATAACACAAAGTTAAGTCAAACGTGTCCAGTCGTTATTGTAACAGGAGCGGCCATTTAATTATCAGACGCAATAATAGCTGCCCATAAATCATAATACACCTTTCTTTTCAGCTATAAAAGTACCTTTCATCTCGCATAGATGGCGCTGCACTAAATCCTCAACTGTAAATTCTTAATGTCACTCCGGCGCGGGACATGAAAGAGTGATGTCGCTATTTTTATATGCACCAAAAGGAAAACACTCGAAATTAGTTTATGACGACTGTCTGTCGTTCGATTTATTTTAATTTTGTTATTTTCGGTCGATGCACGCGTTTCTCTTATTAGGTTTTGGTCGCAGTAAACTGGCAGTTGCATCGAAGATGAGATATCTTTAAACACGAATGATTAACGGTAAACACGCGGCAAATGATGTGCTTCGGATAATATCAGTAGTTATCATGACATGGCTTAAAACTCATAAAAAGTTAAAATACTTCTTTCTCTTTATGTGTTGTTGATATTTGTGTTCGACCTCACAGAGATGTCAAACAAGACAACTTCACCTAATCGCCGTCAATCAAAGAGAAAGCAAATTCGAAACGTCGACAAGAGAAGCAATCAGATGCCCCATCAAACGCAACCTATCATCTCCACTGAAATCGGCACGCACGATAATTTAATAACAAAAAACTCACTACCGACAGCAGTAAATAAAACTGAACTCTAAGCTTAAAGAAATAAGGCGAACGATGAGTACATCGCAGCCAGTAATTACGGCCCGAAACACGCAAGCCAACATGAAAGCAAATGTCAAACTCACATATTTATTTCCAAGTATTGAATGCTGAGGCTCGTTTCTCGGAAGATACCACGTAAACATCATCGTGTCGATGATGAAAGCGATGTGATTCTTTGTACTCAATGCTGATTAGTCTTATTTTGGTTCGTCAAAGAAAATAGTGTGTAATTTGTCGGATACCGTGACAAAGCTCTAGCGCATGGCGTGACCTCACGATCCACTGTCAATAATGAACTCGTAGCGTTACATGTACATTTTAGTTAAAATCTAATTTCAAATATTACTTCTTTTTGCATTTTTTGCACACTGTTTTTCTATATAGTACTCAGTTAAAATAAGTTAAAAATGATAAACAGAAAGTGAAGTAAAATAGCCACTCTGCGAACTATATCGACACCCGCATTCTTTAGCAACCTTAAATAAACAATATCAACACCGTGAGACAGCTACGCTTCTGTAATAACCTCATAATTAACTAAAATGCAGCCGGTACGCGCTCTGAACTTTTGAGTTTATTTATACGTGCAGCGTGTCGATATTCAGAAGCGGACTTGATAGATTCATAGCAGCCGACATCAAAGACGTTACATTAATCATAACTCGCATCAATCGCCGGTGAAACTGTTCTGTTTTTATTGTAAATCAGTATAAAACGTGACAGCGCGGGCGTATGAATCAAACGTGCGCCGCGAGACGTCAACGCATGCGATAAATTCGTGAAATGTAAACAAAAAAGTAACGGGCTGATTGGGCCACCCTGTGGTACACCTGTTGAATCTATTAGCTGGCACCGGGACAGACCAACGCCTGGTTGTGTCAAGTTGATAAAATCGCGAAAGTTGGCGGGCACACGGAAAAATCCACCCATCATACATCAATTTATTTGATGCGTTGAGAAAAATTATTGCGATCGGTCGAGCCGAAAGTAGCTCTGATGTCGAGATAGCGGATCAAACAAATGCGCTCCCGTGCAAATCGCCCGTGAAGTTTAATTTTTATTTTCCCAAAGTAAGTACGGCTCTACGACACCGAACTAATAAAAGCTATACTTCCTACGAAGTGATATTTATGTATGTACTACGCCCGGTTTCCATCTTTTACGATCGTCAACAGTTACATATTTAATGTTCGATGTTTATCAACATTTCTTTCTTATGCAGGTTTTAGTGGGGCAATAAATTATTTATCTTCAAAGACTTGCTTATTTTTGAACTTTTGTTTCTTTTACACAGTAATTCTCAGTTTTACAACTGACGTCACAGCTATTATTAAGTAAACTGCGTATATTATATACAGGACTTTGAAATTACTTAAGCCACATGTCAAAAGTGTGTACGTGATTATACTTCGTATTGTAACCTTATTAACAGCAAAAATAGCGTACAACGCAACACTTTATATTGAAAATACTGAATTAAGAGCGTGCTGAGTATTAATAGGCTTTATTATTCGTGATAACGCGGTAATAGACACGAACAGTTTCAAAGAATCCAAATACTATCATTAGCAATTCCTCTGTTACTTGTTAGTCAAAGTTTACATAACTGAGTCAGTTTGAAAAATCTGAAACGGTGACACATCGCTCTGAACAACGTAAATTGTCTCCTGATATCCGAATAAACGACATTAGTGTCGTCGCGTTCATTTCAGTTGAGATTGAGTAGCGTTGTCTCTTTTTGATGCAATGCCGCTACAATTTATTATATCACGTTAGTGTTCTAAAATATCTAAGGGCCTATCATTTTTATAATTCTGACCTGCATAAATTTATTCAAACAGGTTTGTTATTATTAGAAATAAAAACGAAGTGATATGTCATTGAGTATAAAATAATAAATTCTATAGCATACCATGTTGTTTTAGCGAGGCTTTTCTATATCCAAAAAGTAGCCTATGACATGCTGGAGACAAAGACTAACTAATCCAGTGACAACTCACATTAAATCCGTAAAGTCGTACTTATGTGCTAAAGAAACAAATATACATACATGCATACCTACATTGACTGGATTTATTAGTTTAAAACTTTCTAATAGATATTTAACTTTCAACAAGTGCTGCATTTTATTTTATATTTATTGTGTAGTTACAACTATCAAAACAGTTGCGATATGCCTTTAAATGACTTGATCGAAGATTGATGCATATCACTTGCGTGTAACTAATTAAAACGAATTGAAAATATATTGAGCTTAAGTACGGAAAATATGGTTATGCTGTAATTTAACGACAAATTATGTCCATATAATGCGTTTTAAATCTATCGACTTCTTTCAACACAAGATAACTATCATATAAAGTAACATTGACAGTAACTTTAGCACTTAGTACCATTGATAAATTGAAGAAAAAACACTCTATAATGATGATGGATAGATATAGCTTAAGAATATCGGAAAAAGTAATTATATTTGAATATTACGCTTCAATGCATTTCCAAGCCACACTCAACACAGCGAGTTATTCTAATAGCAAATTAATATTGATGGACTGATTTAGATACATGTTCGAGGTAATTATGTCTATACATAAAAGATTCATTTCGCAAGCAATATGGCAGCGGATAATAAATTTCCGTTTATTTTTACTTCCATGAATGATTCACCCTTATTATAAGTTATGGACTTATTTATTCAAACATGGAAGTGTTTTGTGATCACATTAGTTGAATAAATAAATACCGTTTTATTTAAAATTAACTTATTACTTCAAATTTTTCAAATTCAAATTACCTAAATAGTTTTCTATACACATTTTTGCACGTTGGTTTCCATAATACTACTGAATATTGCCAATATCAACATTAACATACACGATGCATTAGAATCGATTAAACTAATAAACATTTCGCTTATTACAACCTCTTATTAGAAAACGTGCTTCGCGAGATATTAGAACTTACCTATACGTGAGACCTTCGTCAAAATCACTCTACTATACTTTCTAATAAGAACCAATTTCCGATAATTCTGAGACTGGTGACGTGGATGCTAAAGCAAGTGAAATTGGACTCGAGTTTGATGAGGGTAAAGTTGAATATGAAATGAAAGTGGGACATGCATATAACCACATGTCGCCGAGTGTTAGTTCGTAGCAAGTAACACGTGTTCGGAATATGTCAATTCATTATAAACTTTGTGTAGCATAGAAGATGATTTGTGACATTATCGGTTTAAAGACCTATCTGTTTCTGCGCTTACGTTAAAGGAGGGTATTGTAGTGCGGCCCGCGTCTGATTCTAAGTAATTGATGAATTTCGTGAGACGCGTCCGTGACAGAATGGGTACTGTTTAATTTGTTTCCAGTAATATTATGGCCCTAATTATTAGATTGTAACTCAAAGAGGTAGGACGGATAATATACCGTTTAAACACTTTCTCATATCGGTTAAAACATTACAGTTCAATTTTCGTAACTAATTGTTTCCCTACTGGTCATTAGCCGCGCCTTATTTTTGTAAGAGTAGTAAAACATTTTTAGCACTATGCTCTATGACCTCAATAGTGTCTCTCAACAATAGGTCTTAAAATGAACATGGGTTAGATGGAGCTTACGTGTAACGTCCATGTCACACCTTTACAGGTAGTTTAGGTAACACTACGCTCGGAATTTGTTGACGAGTATATTTACCTCGGACTAATAGTCCGACTAGTTTAGAACTTCGACGAGATTACAATATGTACATCTCGTCATATTTGCATACCTTAAAATGAAATGATGAATGAAAAGGAGAATGTAAAACCAATAGCTGTTGCCATTGATGACATGGATCTGAGTCGTGATCTTTTACTTTTGGCCACCGTATATAAAAGCTCAATGTCACTCAACAATCTATGAATAGAGCTATGCTCGCAGTTTCGCTTGCGGGAGAGACTTCGTAACAGCATGAAAACCAGAATAACCGACAAAGTCCAACGGAACAGTAAACTAAATTGGCAATGGGCCGGCCATATAGTACAAAGAACCGATAAATGATGGGGAAGAAATTTTCTCGAATTGCAGGCGCGCCCAGAAAATAAGGCAGGCATCCACTGGATGGAGTGACAACTTCGTAATAGATGCAGGAATTCGAGTGCGATGTGAGGTTTCTTAGGACAGTGCTTTGTGGTCTTTACAAAAGGAAGCCTATGTTCAGCAGTGGACTAGTGATGAACTGTAAGGATGAATAAACCATCTTATTCCCACATCTTCGAAATTATCACTGCGGCTTAAAATTAAATTACATATAGGCTTATAATGGACAAGCAGAAAAATTGATGAAAGAAAATTACAATTATCGGAATGAAAAGTTCCATTTTCTTCTTTTTTTACTTTGTCTTTCAAATTTGATTCGTCATTCCAACAACAATTGTGTTCGTTCAAATTTTGCGTACCTATTTCTCCGTCAAAACTTCTTCGTCACCTGAAAAAATGTACTCCCCTAACGCAATCAGGACGTGTCCAAAACAACCGCGACCATTGTTTTTATTGAAATTAATGTTTAAATCAATCAATTGAAACTTCGCCCCCGCTTCCCATTTCTCCTTGACGATGGAACATTTTTCTTAGCGGCCCCCAAGCCACCAAAACAATGGAGGATGGTTATTAATATTCTAATATAAAAAACGTGGTTGCTAAACAATAGGTGCTGTTAATTTACTCATTAAGGATTCATGGGGTGTCCTTTGGTGGATGGGGGAGGCTGATACAATTCCCAAATTTTGACTAATGGAATCCTTTGATACACTTTATGGTCCCAATACGCGATTAAATATATATAACACTCGCTAATTTTGACGCGAAGAGCGTGTGTTGGAAATTGTTTGAATGATGATTTTGATGTCCGCTTGCATAAGAGAATAAAAGACGATTTTAAATGTCAAATAACAAATTAATAATAGTAACATTTATTGACACACGCGAAAAGAACATACACAAATCGCAATGTTTACTATTTGATTACCTTTAGTACAGAACAGAGTTGACTCCCGTTCTAGGATAGTCCATGTTACGGGAGTAAATGCTCTTATTTGTCTTTGACCTATATAGTACATAATACTTATATTACTTACAGGGTACAAAAATTATGTGCGCGCTGTGTTTTTGTGTGCTTAGACATTCCATCATCACTATATGAATCCCGTATTAAAAGTTATCTATTATTAATTGGAATTAAGTAAAATCGTATCGTAGCTCTTTTTTTAATGTCCTTAAATATTTATATACATTATAATGTCGAGAAATAAAAAGGGACTTCAATAATTTCTCCTCGATCAAAAGACTGCTTTACAAGCATTCGATTTTCCCCGGCCATCCAAACGGTAGTTTCCGAAGCCGCGACCTGATTGACAGGCAACGAGCGCCACATTGACAGGTCGAAATGAATGCGCCAAAACGTGGCACGCGAGCACTACGCCACGCCACGATGAGAAATGTGCCCGCCTCAGCGGGTTCTGTTCTAAATCCAAACGTTTTACAGTGCATCAAGTTCAATGCTAGAGTTTATTTTGGTTTATGCTTCTAGATCTATAAAAAACTGTCACAAACTGTTTTCGCTTATACACGTTACTGTTTTTTTCTTTAATTTATAGCGTCACTTATAAATTTGGTGTTGAGTGGTAGCAATTGCCAATGCCAACAAGCGTGCAAGCGTGGCAACTGTGGCAAATATTCCCTTGCGAGGAACACTTATGTTCAACAGTGGACTTTTATAGGCTGTAATGATGATGATGATAATAATGTATTATTGCGTAATGTAATCATTAAAATCCACGAAATTTACAGGCAGTATATTGTGTTGATTCTTAATTGTTAACCAAAGAGACCTGTATCAGTGAGCAATGGTCTATAACAGGCTAACGAAAAGGAATATATTATATCCCTAGCCATTAATTATTATCTATTAATTAATACGACAACAGCAAAGCTAAGTCTATGTGGATAAAGATTTAGGTGAGATAAAGATTTTCCAAGATTTTGCTACTATATCGTCGGCATCAGCTATAAACCCGTGCCTTAAGGTTTACTCTCCTTTTTAACCCTTCGTGACAAATTATTCTTGACATACAACTCTTTAAAATTATAATCATGTTAACTATAAATAACTCTAAGTTGTAGGAAGTTTCTTGCTAAACCTTATTTATAGTAAGGTATGAACTGGGTATGAACAATAATTATTGAATTTTGTATCAATCTGATAGAATTTGGATAATGTTATTTTCATCGAAGAATTTTGATATTTAATTCCATCTGCTGCGAGAGGAAATAAATCATCAATGTCCCGCGCAGCGAACATAATAGATACAGTGGCGGACAAAACAACCGATAATTTTAATACGCTGAATGACAAAAAAGCTATGACCACGTGTCGTGGGGTCCGAACTGGTCCCAACCGGTTCCTAATAAAACCCCATTCAATCGAACTTCGTACATTCTGCGCCAAAGGTTAACACGTTAATTCGGAAATACTATGAATAGCGTCTTACGGTCTATGTTTACAAAGTTTACAATGGCGAATACTTTATACGTATAGACACATTTGTGTGACCCAATCGATCGTACGCCATCCATTGAGTGATAAACAATGTCAATTCAGATTGTCCAGCTGCTCTTAATATGACCAGATCTATTGATAAAATAATTTGATCGCAGATACGTGTACTATAGATAATATCGAAAACGTTTTTCAGCTTTCTAAAGATTTTTTACAGTAAATATAAACGCTGCCAAATAATTTTGAGTTGAAAACATGCAAGACACAACTATTGTTGGAAAATAAGTTAAAATTTTTATGAATGAAATGGTTAAATTTGGCTTACAGTCTAAAAAACCTCACTTGAACGCGGCACATTGAAATAATTCAATTAAATTGAATATTTGCAAGCCCCCCGAAACAAAGGCGTCAAAAGAAATGTCTCGCATAAATTATTCCCTTTTTTTTTGGCATCCACTTCATTGTTGAAGATATCGTTAATATTAATTTTTTGACACGGAAACAAACGGATTTTAATATTCGCGTTATTCATCCCTTTGTTATTGTAATGACCGCCAATACCTCGGCCACGTCTTTGCCCTCAACTGAATATCATTACGTGGTTGGATAGGGGTAAGTAGAACTTTTTTGTCTGTCTAAAATTCACTGAGCTTTGACTGTGTATCGGCTTCTTCATTATTTGGAAACTTATCTGCAGTTTGCACTTGCTTATGTTTTTTATTAAATTTGTTTCTCATTCACATTTCTCTACTTCTATTATTAGAGTAGGAAGAACTATGCTCATAAACATTACTCTTTATTCCGAATTTAAACGAAGGATTTTACTTTTTTGTGATTTTCATTTTTTGGATTTGTTATAATTTACGTTTTAGTTCACGTAATATGATTTTTAATAAAAATGATGCAACCGCGGTACGTGTGTCACATATACAATAACCGATTGGTGATAGCAAACCGATGTGTTCGCACAAAAAACAAAGTCAATGGCCCTGCTTATCGATACCGGGTCAAATTTTAACTGTTCCTTTATAAAATCGTCGAACTCTGTACTATCTGAATGAATGGAGTTATTGTCAAAGTTTTGTGGAGGATGTGATAGAGTTCCGCTTAATTTTAACTACAAGTTCGGTATATTGATTGTGATGTTGTTATTAAATAAAGTTAGGTCCAATGTTTAACTATTAACTTATCAAATGAACGAATGGTCAAGCATTGACAGGAGCATAATATAAGGAATGGACTTTAAAATGTTTTGTTAATTTTTATTATAATTAATGAACGAAACTCCACACTAGGATTTTCTTCAGTGTTATTAGATGGTTTCATAAATTCTACACTGGCAAATATCCAAACCCGGAAAAATTATTTTACAAATACTTACTTGACGTGAGGGCTTCGCACTCACAGCCCGCAGTGTGGTAGCTAAACGCTTAACCACCGCGCTACCCAGTAGTCGTCGGTAAATCGTTTAACAATGTATTAGAATTTAATATCTTACACAATATAGTTTTTTTTTATATAGGATAGGGTGACAAACGAGCACACAGTCCACCTGATGGTAAGTGGTTGCTGCGGCCCATAG
>DWHP01002149.1:0-14855 GCA_018247895.1 Parnassius honrathi | reverse complement strand
TTCAATTAAAAAGATTTTAATATGACAGGAACAGTGGAAATATTCCATTCCCGATAATTTTAGTGCAGCCTATGTATAATGCCCGCAGACATCTTGATTTATTTTAAATTAAGTATCGGCGACGGCAAGCAGCGGCATCCGGCACTGTGGCCGTTCTACAAAGGTAAAGACCATGTGATGATGATAATGATGAAGAAGAAGTATAATTTTGATAATAGATGCAATAAGTTGAGTACATTTTTCGTAGAAAATCTTTAATAAGCAGAGGAATGACGACGGACAGCATTAATTTTTGGGATAGATCTGTTACCGTTACCGTTACAGTCAATTAAAGTCCACTGCTGAACATAGTCCTTCCTCATAAAATGCCTCATAGGGGTATATTTGCCATAGTTGCCACGCTTGGCAAGCGGGTTGGCAGCAGCAGTTTTTTTTATTTTTAGTCGTTCATAGGAAGTCGTTATTAGAACCATTTGTCATTAATATTTACCAATCGTACTCAAAATATTCAGTAATGGATTAAGTATAAGTATGGATTCAGTAACAAGCTGAAAAGAAATGCCATGTTTGCAAGTTATAAAAAACTTTGCAAACATGTTTTAAATGTTTTAAAACTGTTGCGCCAGTTCTATTTTAAAGTAATTAGTTTAAATTTTGTACAACGTACAATATAGCAAAATGTAATGCAGAAACTTCTTTTCATGCCCTTACTAAGATTAAACTTCTCAGAGGAAGCTCTGACTTATAAAGATAAAATGCAGTTTTACTTTTGACTCAAAACGTTTGTACATCTCATTATGTTCTCATCTGTAAAGAATTATTAAACTAAATTAAGTATAGAATCCTTTTATATTATATCTTATATGTCTAATAAAAAGCAAGCGATATAGAGCTTGCTTTTTATGTAGGCGTAACTGGGGTCAGCAACCGGTTTCATTTTATTGTATTGTCATAGAAATTACTTATGTATACCGAATTTCAGTTCAGTCGGATGCTAACAAGTGCTTCTAAAATTTATTACTGAAGAGGCATAAAAAGAAATGAAATTAACTAAAAGCTCATATAAAAGAACATAAAAGTATATTGAAACGTTTCCACAAATTTTATAAAAAGGCAAACTTCTGAAGTTCAAAAGTTTGAAATATTGGTATGAGCACGTAAATAATTAAATTCAATTTGTATGCCTTCCTCGTAAGAATATCCAACTTCGAAGCAATATCGGAAAGATTTTCCCACAAAACTTGCAAACTTTGCCAATACTCTTAGTATATTAACAATTTTGTGGTTCATATAAGCAAGAAGTTCCGAAAAGTAGAAGTATAAAGTAATGTGGGATAATGCCGCAAAAGACAAAGTCGATCTGTTAAGTTCTCTCTTTGCGTACAATTTGAGTCTCAATGACGAGGAGAGCACACCGCCGATCATACCGCGGTGTGAGTGCTCCATGCCGGATGTGCAGTTTACGGACTGCTCGGTTCGGAAAGCACTTCTATCCCTGGACATCCACAAGTCAAGTGGGCCTGACGGAATCCCCCCAATTATGCATAGAACGTGTGCTCCAGAGTTGACACTGGTTGTAACGCGCCTTTTCCAGTACTCCTACTCCCTAGGTGTAGTTCCGAATACATGTAAGGCAATTTAGGTCCACCAAATCGCTAAAAAACTGACCGCTCAGACCCGTCTAACTGCAGGCCTATCGCCGTCACCTACTTGTTCTCGAAAATAATGGAATCCGTTATAAACTGCCAGCTTATGCGATACTATTAGAATAATCAGGTGATTAGTGACTGCCAATACGGTTTTTATTGGGGTCGATCAGCTGGTGATCTTCTGGTCTAATTGACTCATAGATAGGCGGAGGCAGCAGAGTGCACGGAGGTGGCATTGGTCGTTAGTTTAGATATAGCGATACCTTCAATCAGGTTTGGCACAAAGCGCTTCTTTGAAGCTCCCTTCCCATGAGATTCTGCAAGAAATTGTGCAATTAAATCATCAGCTTTCTGCTGGAGAGCATCAAGTTCTTAGTTGATGGTGATGCTCCGATTACAAGTCTATAACTGCTGGTGTTTTACAAGTCTGCGTGTTTTCACCAATGGGGTTTCTTCTGCATATCAGTGATATGTTGCAAACCAGTAACATTCATTGCTTTACGGATAACAGCACTGATGATGCTTTATACACCGGCTGTGCAGATATTTCTCGGGAAAACGTCACCGAGTAACGGAAAAAACTCTTTGAAGACAGTCTTTGCTGAACAAAGTCTCGGAGCAGGGCGACTAAATCTAGTACTGTTAAATCCTCCTCAGTTTTCCACTGTTGCCACAGCCAGTATCGTAATTCTCGGCGTCGACCGATGCAGTTTCGTGGTCACTTGGAGGAGAAGGCCAAATCGGCCTCTAAAAAGTTTGTCGTGCTAAGCAAAGCCGGTATGAAATACTGTCCTTATTTCATGCCGACACACCGTCTGCAACTTTATAAGTCACAGGTTCGGCCACACGTGGAATACTGTTCTCATCTCTGACCCGGGGCTCCCCAGTGCCAACTCCTTCCACTTGAGACCTCACGAAGACTAAGTTCTCTTTGATCGACGCGATTCACTGGCACTGTCTGTGAAAATCGTTTACCAGCGGTGATTTTTCCGGAACGATACAATTTAGGGACCTTCAAGAAAAGAGCTTACAACTTCCTAAAAGGCCGGCAATGCACCTGCAATTCTCCTGATGTTGCGGTTGTTAATGGGCGGCGGTAGTCACTTATCATCAGTTGGGCTACATGCTTGTTTCCCCCCTCTTCTATAAAAATAAAGATAAAAGGAAGGCGTACATAAAAGGGATCCTTACAAAATATCTATTGACAATGGAGCCTGATGCCAATTTTTTTAAAGAGTGACAAATGAGAACGCAGTCCATCTGATAAAAAGTGGATGCTGTTGCCCGAAATTTCATCAATGATATTTAGTTTTGAATTTATTTAAACTAATTATAAAGCAATACTTGCTAACTTACTAATAAAAGGAAATGGGATTGCCATCAATGATATTTTTTATGGCGTCGATAACGATAACATTTTAATAAAAGTCGCTCAACTGATTAATATAGGCGTGAGGCAAACGTCGTGAAGTTATTTTGTAATGGTGGCAAGTGGACAGAGTCGTTTTAGAAGATGGGGATTGTAGAACAGTCATTTTGTATCGAGACGCGGACCAAGTCCCCTCTCCAAAATGAAAATGTCGGTTTACCTAGTTGAACTATTATTATCTGTTATTGTCTATTTCGTTTATCCGATTAAAAGTGAGGTTATATTTACACTTCGTGTTATAATTCAATACCACCTAGGAAATTGACCCTTTATTACTGAATCAAGATTGTGACAACCTTATCGCTCCGCCGTCGCTGACGTAATCATCAGAAGCGGGATCTGAATCTTACTGGTGCACCATGTTCGAGATCCAGTAACGGAATGTGATGCATTTGATCGAGGCTATCAGAACACCAGCCTCATTATGCAAGATCACTCTGCCAGAAATCAAACCAGAACACCGAGATTCTGATTCACGTGCCTAGCGCGAAACGGTAGACATATCTCTGAAAGAACAGCCGTTGCAGGGAGCGTCGCTCATCATAGCTCTCAGCTCTCAATAAGGCACTGAAAGGCAATAATAGCGTGTCAACCGCCGTATATATAACAGCTTTTTCGTATCGTTCCGCTCGAGAAAAATCGCTAAAATTAGTGAGTATAAAATATGTGTACACATCATTGGAAAAATAAAAGTGAGTTCTAGTAAGGGGTCAAAGCGAATACAAGTACAGGAGCGAAATTTTTGACAAAGAGGATGAAAAGCAAGGTTTGTGACTGAATTTGTTGATAAATTGGACAGTTTTTCGGATGACAATGCTAAAACTACATCGAAAGCTTATAGTTTTTAATTGTAAATTTAAAGTGACTTATTGAACTTTACAAACTGACACATAAGTTATAATTTTTGACTTTGCATTTCGAAGAAAATTAGGAAAATATAAAACACGTGGATTTAGAAGAAAAAGTGTATTTAAAGACACACATTTTGATATATCGTTTATTATCGACGAATGAAAATTGAAGAACTTATTTTAAAAATACTGAAACTTTTGACGATTTTACATGTTTAACCTTAGACATAGCTAAAATTGATCGACGACATGGCCATTTTATTAATTGTTTAGATAATGTATGCAGTATAATGAATTAATTTGAAAAATTTAGATTTTTTTGCAGTACTCTTATAGTTGTGGTATTGTATTTCGATTTTCAGGGACTTTTAAAAAAATTGCCAACACTTCTCTGATTCACACAGAGTTGTAAAATTGGTTACAGTTTCTCGGTACACTTGTACGTAATATCAGTACGGTCTGATATTACGTACAAGTGTACCTTTTTGATAACACAAGACGTTAACTTCCACTTGTTGCATGCTGTGTTCACTGTTAGAATGAACGTTTGTTTGTTACCTTTTTATGTTACCTGAACTATGTAAACGTTACATACCATTTGTGAACCAAATAAAAAAAACTAGAAAAAAAAACTTGGGCACCGTTGCAATATGATTTAATTACTACGTTGTTTTAAATATTATTTTCATTATGTGGCGTAAGTGTCTTATACCTCCGGATTAGCGCATTTGGCGGAATTTACATTACTCTTTATCAGCTTGCAACAGTCATGGTGTCTCTTAAATAATGTTGTGGTGACGTAAGGGAAGCCATCACACAATTTGGTCATGTAGTGACGTGCCAAACGCTGTGACACCCTTAGGAGACACTATCAAAGTCATTGAACATAGTGCCAAGGCCCTCCATATATCCTGTTATGGTGACTAAATCGCCAAACACTCGAAGGTGATGTATTCGCCATTACTGTTGAAACCGTATTTCGAAAGTCATTACGAATCGTCTCGCACCCTGACTCGACTACTTCTAGCCTCCCGAACTAGGTGGTTTCCGACATACCCTGGGCCAAATTGTGCAGAAAACTGAAGAGAATAATCTGCCACTTTGCCTTCCGTATGTAGACTACAAAAAAGCCTTTGATTCCGTCAAAATTTGGGTGATGCTACAGTCCCTTCAGCGGTGCCAAGTTGGCAATCGTTATACGAAGTGCTGAAGTGTTTGTACAGTAGGGCTACGATAGCTATCCAAGTACAGAATCAGAGTACGAAACCTATCTAACTGCAGAAAGGTGTAAGACAGGGTAACGTTATATCCTCGATACTCTTCACTGCTGCATTGGAGGTGGTTTTCAAGTTACTGAACTGAAACACACACGGTATTAACACCAATGGCGAGTACATCACTCACCTTCGATTTGGCGACGATATTACCCTTATTGCAGAATCACTGGGGGATCTAAGCACTATGCTCGATGACCTTAATAGTGCCTCCCAACGGACAGGTCTTAAGATGAACATGGACAAAGCAAAGGTTACACTCATGCCGGTAGTTGTTGGGAGCACTAAGCTCCAAGTTGTCGATGAATACATTTACCCGGGACAAATAGTCCCACTAAGTAAATCCACCTTCGACCGAGAGGCCAATCGATGGATTCAACTCGGCTGGGCAGCGTTCGGGAACATACGATACGATCTTCTCGTCAGGTACACCTCAAAACCTAAAAACGAGATTGTACAACCAGTGCGTGTTGCCAGTGACTACTTATGGATCTGAGACGTGGTCCTGCTAGCCATATGAGAACGCTGAAGGTCGCACACCGAGCTATGGAGAGGGCTATGCTCGGGGTTTCTATGCATGATCAACTTAGAAATAAGGATTATCTTATCCAATAAGGATATACGCAGTAGAGTGGACCTGAGCAAAAAAGTTTATCGAAAGACGAGAAGAGGCGAAGTTTAGGTCGGGCACCCACTAGATGGAGTGACGACCTAGTAAGACACGCAAAAAGTCGATGGATGCAGAAGGCTCAGGACCGTGCTTTGTGGCATTCCTGGGGGGAGGCCTATGTTCCGCAGTGGACTTGTGATGGACGGTAATGACAATGACATCATACGACAACAAAATTATGACATTGTGCTAGATAATAAATTACACTAGCTTAGAAAATGCCTGTTTACATTTCTTTTGGAAACACCTGTATTGTATATGAATGAAAGAACGATACTGGCAAATTATTTCAATCATTACACCTGCATTATTAAACGATGAAGCAATACGCATCATTTGAACGCTTAGTATTTCCTACTATTTGTTAAAGTTAAAGGACTATAACTACACATTAAGTATTCCATTATTTTCGTTAAAAATAATTGCAACCCAAGTAAGATTCCGTGCTGGATACATGGTTTTCCTCATTTGGCACTAACCTTTCGCCGGAAAACCTAATATTTAATTAACAATTAAGTTTTACAGTATATTTTGAATACTTTTCTTTTTCTTCCCGTCTATGTCTCTCTTTCTCTCTCTCTCTCTCTCTCTCTCTCTATCTTTAAAATAAAAATAATATTGCAATTATACATAACTTCAATAGCCAATTGTACTGAATTTCCATGTTTTAATACGAAATTCTGTACGAGACGCCACTGACTGATAACAACTCCAATCATTTATCAAGCCGTGGGGGGGGGCATGGCTTGATATATGATTTACATACATCTTCCTCATTGTACGCCTTTTGATTCCTAAAGGGAAATCGGTTCCTTTTTATTCATAAGCTGTGAGGATAGAACTCAGAACTCCCTCTTATTCGAACACGTCGGTATAAAATACATTGCAGGAAGATTAATCATTTGGCTGTTTCCCCGATAGTATAATAGGATTTATGATTTTGTTCGTTGTGACATTTTTTTAGTACAACGAAACAAAAAGCAAAGCAAACGAAAAGCGTTATGCTAATAAGGTCGTCCCATGTTACATCGTGAAAATCGTGTTGCTGTTAGTTTAAGTACTTTATCTATTTGATAGATTATGAGTAAATTAATTAAACAAATTAATAATTCATAACTTGGAGAAAAGCTTCACTTTTGTGCGTGGTAGAGTCATGCTGCAGCTATATTACTAGTATATTTATACTACGAATGGGTCCGCTCAACCGTAGGACCACGCTCTCACAGAATACCAGCGTAAAATAGCAGCTTAACGCTGCTGTGTTTCGTATGTTTAGTATAGATAACCGGAGATCAGATATATCTGCATTTTGATTCTTAATCGAGGGTAAATGTAGATTTCTAAGGGCCCCAGCAACCGCTTACACGTTCGTCACCCCATCCTTTAAAAAACCTTCCGGCTGGCACAATAGGGGATGAAATTTTTAATGTAATTATTTAGATGACTTGGCGATTGTGAATTTTAGTTCACTTAAAAAAATATTTTTAATAATACGTAAAAGTCTACCCAATACGTTAATCCAGTCTATGGGAGGGGGTTGGTCCACTCCTAACTTTTTGATATTATAAATAGGACGAGATTAACACCTACTCTGCTCTCCTGTCCAGCGAGCAGTTTGGTGTATAGCTCTGGGGGAGAGCGCAGGTCGTGTTGATCCCCAGGGCAAGTCTTCTCCTTTACGTGGTTACCGCCTGTTATTTGGTCTGGTTCAATAGGAAACAGACAGAACTGAAACACTAGGACGATCGTCTTTTTCTTTTCTTTTATTCCACCCCCTTTTCCTATCCTAACTCAGTAAAAGGTGTCAAGCATACCGTATCGATGGATGCGTAGCTGGAGGGAGTCCAGTCGCAAACGGTGCTTACCCGAGACCAGGGCGATTCGGGTAGTATTTTAGCCCTTCCCTCGACATACGGGGCTCTGCCGGGGGTGACTGAGTATTTCCCTAGCTAATTGTGGGAACAAAATGGACGAAAACTGACATTTTGGAAAAAATATTGAGAAATCTCTTTTAATGGAACTAGCTGTAGGCTTGAAAGAGGCTCTTTTAGCGACACCAACACCCTGCAACATTGCGCCCCAACCTGGGACGAGCCGTGAAGTGGAGGGCACGTTTACAGCCGAACCACAATCGCAAACGAACCAGGGAGGGGAAAAGAAAAAGTTCCCTAGGCCTTATAAGCATAGTGGGACAGCAAGGAAAAGATACCGAAGGCTGAAAGCAGCTAAGATAGGAGCCGAAGAGGCCCTCTCTCTCTCTGTGCCAGAAGTCCTGGGATGAAATTCCTCTGCCCAAGCCTCCCCCAGTTCTGAAGGTGAAGAAACGCAGTCAGTCTGAGAAAGAGTCCCCCAAAGACCAGCCCAGGAAACCTGTGAAGCTGGCAACGGGGGAGAAGAAGCTCAGCTTCAGTGCCGTAGCTGGCTCCGCGCGTAGATGCGGCTGGTCCACCGGGCACTAACACAGGCAATCGCTAAGACGGCCTGTGGGGCGTAACCGGCAATGGTTCTAAAATTTTCGGGTTTCACCCACAAGCCAGGTTGGATTCAGGACTGGATTGTGGATGAAATCGTAAAACTGAAGCCCTGGCTGGAAGCAGAGCTCTCGATAATACCCGAGGGCGAACTGCTTAAGCCTCAGCTGGGCATTACCCACTTACCCCGCAGCGAAGCCAACTCTCCAGAGGAGGCGGCTGTGCTGTTGAGGGCACAAAATGAAGGGCTCCATACTGAGCTCTGGAGAATCCTCTACCGTATGGACGAGGAGAATGGGTTATTAGTAACCATTTCTCTGGACGACCCATCGGCTGAGGCTCTTAGGACGGCAGGCGGCGGAGTCGTCCTTGGCTTTAAGATGATAACTTCAGTCAGAAGTAAGAAGTCAGGGGAGGCTCTGACGCGGCAATAGAGCCCGAACCGCCCCAACTCCAATATCCCCAGCCCTCCACACTTCGGGGTGGGGCTGGAACGCCACCGGTGAGAGTGACGAAGACCCAAGGCGCAGATTTCGCCTCGGTCCGACGGCCTCACGGTCCAGACCTGTGGGGAGGGGAGGTGGGAGCGGTTTGACGAAGAGTAAGGCGGGGGTCAAGTGCGCAGGTAAAGGACGTCCTCGTCCTCAACAGACGGAAAAAAACCCAACCGTGGTGGAGGTTTGCTTTGCAGAGCACAAGATTGACCTCGCCCTTATACATTAACCTTGGGTGGCCAACGGTCAAGTTCTGGTATTAGCGGCTACTGGTAAGATTCTTGTCAATACTAAAGGAAGTAGACCCAGAGCTTGTATAATTTATAATAAAAATATTGAACTTTTAGCTGTTCCGGAGTACTGCAATGATGAGCTGGTTACAGCGTTCATAAATCTCAAGGGAAGCACAGGGGTCAGAGTAACCATTTGCTTAGCCTATCTTTCCGGGGAAAACGCCCGAAAACACAACGACGAACTTGTGGTGGGTTGTGATGCTCACCACACAGCCTGGGGGAGCACCAACATCAACGAAAGACGTGAGTTACTTTATGATTTTCTCATCTTCAACCGCCTGGTAAGGCTAAACTTAGGTTGTTCATCAACCTTTGTAACGCGTGCTAGGCAAGAAGTGTAATCGCGACAAAATATAAAATAAGTTTTTTGTGTCAGTTTTACTTACTGTCGAATAAAGATTGTAAATGTAACAAATGGTTTTAGTAACGTGGCATTTGGAAAAGTTATGCATCAATATTTTCTTCAATTGAATTTCACTGAGGACCAAAATGAAATGCTTCGTTCCCAGTAAGTAGGTGCTCCCGTTCTCGACACTCACTATACGAAACGTAGAAACATTAAGCTGGTATTTTACGTTGGTATTCTGTGAGAGTGTGGTCAAAACAACTCATTCGTGCCACAATCATAATATCGCTGCAGCGCAATGTGTTATTTTAGTAAAAAAATTGTTAAAATTAATTTTTCAAGGTAGTAAAAGATAGTAAATAAATTAATAGAAGGTGAATGAATCGGATAATTTGTATAACCTAAAAAATGCTGTATTAAGTAACTTCCTTGTATTATTATTTCGCACTGAAACAATACGATGCACATACTGAAAATTCCTATTGTATAGTAGTTGCTTCAAACATTCCGGCTGCTTGCACCCATCGATACCAAGTATTCTCACGCAATTTCAAATTCCTATGTCTAGAAAGTAGCTATAATTGAATGCTCCAACATTCTGCACTTACTCACGGTTCTAGTTTTGCGAAGATTTTACTTATAAATTAAATAAAGTTTCATCAATTTGATAGCATTATTTTTCACATTTATTTATAAAGGTTTTAGGTAGATTTAAAAAAAAAACTAAAAAGCACAAAATATCTCTTTCTGAATAATCATTTCCCTATTTATTCAAATTTGGACAGTGCAGGTGCTCTTCTTAATTACAAAGTTGGTCTGCTATTAATAGTTTGAATCCTAGGTTCGTCAAACCAAACCAAACCTGAAATGAAACTAAGCATTTATACATATTATTTAATGGATTTTTTATCGTATACAATGCTATAGGGTATTTTTTCTGTCTAAAAGCCTGCCTAGGTTGGTACTACTCTCTTATACATTTCTACTACTAAGCAGCAGTGCAACCACTGCAGCCAGGCAAGCTTAGGTAGGAGACAATATATCCACGAGAAGAGGATAAATTTTTTATCCCTTGCTCAGTTTTATTCACCCTGCGGGCATGGGCGGGAGAGAAAATTTTTATCCCCCGATTATATCCAATGATAAGAGATAAAATTATCTTATCCCTATGTTAGAGCAGGCAACAGGAGAAAGGTGGAGTATATCCCCGTTTGACAAAATGAGTAGACATATATCGCCAGTCCATATCATGGAGCCAAAGGAAAGAAAAAACATTATGCTTTGCAACAGGAGAAAGGAGAAGTATATCCCCGCTTGACATAACGAGGAGACATTTATCCCCCGTCCGTAGCATGGAGCCAAAGGAAAGAGAAAACATTATACTTTGCAACAGGAGAAAGGAGAAGTATATCCCCGTTTGACATAACAAGTAGACATATATCCCTCCGTCCGTAGTATGGAGTCAAAGGATAGAGAAAACATTATACTTTTTTGACATTTGAAGGGGACAATTTTATCCTCGTTCGTCGGACGTGGGTTTAAGCTTATCTTCAAACCATTTTAATACAAAAATGACATCTCGAGCCTACTGCAACTACATTTTCGTATCAGAAATTGTAAAATAACAAAGAAAATTACATCAGCGATCGATATGTGACCAGAGTACTTAATACATTGGAATTCCCCAACAGCGAATTTCTACGCTGGTTTCGGATGCTCAAAGTTTGTGTTTTATATTTGGGTAAAGAACTCTATGAGGCTTTAAAGCCTATTAATTCTGTGGATAGACTACCAGTGCATATTAGAGTAAGCATCTATTACAACTATCTTGTGCAGAAACATCGTATATTTGCAATCAATACATGTGACCAACTCATCTTAATATTCTTTTCTAGGTAGGTACTTTACATCTTTCAGTTTCTTGGCTGATTGTAGTTACCAGAAAGGTACGATCAAGACCATGTAATGGCTGTTGTTCGAACAACAATTAATCAGGAAACACTTGACCCAAGTTATTGGAGCCATCATTAAAATGTGGTGAACAATATACTTTAATTAGCCTCTTGTGTAGGTAAACACAAGTTTCAGTGCATCTACTTCTTTCATTTTATTTTTGACTAGTACTGAAGTGAAAATTGTTGCGAGCCATAACTAATGTCACTAATGCCATCTAATATCGAGTAGCAGAACTAGGAGAGCTTTGTAGAAAATTCCGTGCTAGATCTTTTCCACCGGCGCCATCTAGTATCGAGTGGCAGAACTAGGAGAGAACTTTCTACACTTAGTCGGTTGGGACCGGTATGGGCTCGAACATGCTAGATGTTTAATTGGAAAAGTCCAATATAGGGCCAGTAAAGAATGCGACCGAGGAGTATTGAATTGGCAATACAAGTAAACACTTCAAAGCGATATAATTGCGAACCAAGTGTTAATTGCGATTATTTACTAGTGTGTTTTAAGTTGTAGTTGGTGTTCAGTAAATAAAGTGTCAATTTTGGTAATTCAATCAGTAGTTTTTACTGTCACGAACCGTGAGCTCGTAACAATATCATTTCTAGGCGTATAACAAGCATAGGAAAATGTGGCTAGAGGATACGTAGCAAAGCATGGTCTGCCAGATATTTTTGGGGCTATTGATTACACCCATGTTGGTAATATATTTCACCTAACATTCCAGACTGTGGTTTAGTACAATAAAAGGGCGATCTACAATAATTGTTCAACCAGTAATAGCAAACAAGTTGCATAGTTTTTAAAAAACCTAATAATCAAGTTTTTTCTGGAGAAATAGTAGTAGTTTTATATTCATCTAATATTCTCCTGTCTCCCAGAAATAATCATGCTTATGTGCCACAATAGTCTTACAGGTGGTTCCATGAGATTATTGTCACCCCGGTTTAAAATTTTACAACCTTTCGTATTGACTATTGAATCTCAATAGCTCAATGCCATTATTTAACTTTAATGGTTGTGGATGTTGGATGGCGCATCATTGATATATATTAACAATATCCAAGGCGAGTCTATGATCAAGTCATATTTAACAACTCCAAAGTTAAATCAGAAATGAAATATCTGTACGATATTGGAGTAGGTCTATACTACATTTATGTATAATGTTTTGAAACGATGTTATCAAACTTAGTAAAGTTATAATTAAAGGTTTTAAATTAAGAAATATATTAATTATTTAGCAAAGCCTGTTAAATATTTTAAAGGATAGTATAGATAATATTAGGAATACAAGTAATAGAAGTCTCATGATCATAGAATTATTTATCCTTTGTTTTGTTTGGAATCATTAAATTTCAATTAAAATTAAATATTTGTTAATATCTAAAATAGCAATAAGCAGCCATTAATTGACACCTATATTATATAATACATAATAAAGCGTTAAGAGAAGCAAATACTTTACGAGCGCTTGGGTTTATCACCAGAGCTTTGGCTGATGACTCCACGTTTGAAAGCTGCCAAAGAGTTCTGCAGAAAATATACCTGCCAACTGGCACTGCCAAGTAAGAAACTGTGTGGAAAGAACAAATGGGTATCTCAAAGACACATTTCGAAGGCATTGACGTGGTAATCCACCACAGTCCAGAGAAAGCTTAACAACTAATATTATGCTTAATGTAACACTTTACAATACTATGCGACATCAAAGTTGTTTTTTGTAAATATATGTACATTATATTTGTGTATATCCTTACAGGAATAATAACTATTGGAATTCTTGTTTATTAAACATTAAGTAGTTTTGAACTAAAATTTATTTGTATGATTACGTTTTAATCATTTTGAGTTTATATCTATGACTTAGGTCTTGGGTGGGCATTCTCTGTACGAAGTAATTGATTTTGCTTACTCAAAAGGTTATTATTTTCTTTGAGCCTTTCTTCTATTCTCTGACAAATAGGGTGAAATATTTATTTATTTTTTATTTTAAATAATTTACATGTGAAACTTAATCTAAATACATTTAGTGACAGTGTGACATAAACCAGCATTGATTTTACCGCACACTGCGATTCGACATCTGTCGCTCGAACAGAACTAAGTAATATTCATTCTTAACTACCTACTTACACATTAATTGCGCGATGCGATTACTGCGCACGCTATTTGACCGATATATATAGTGACGATATTTATAAGATAGTTTATAATAGTAAAATAATTCAATCAAACAACCAAACAAACCTGCCATCACGTGTATTTATTAAGCCGGCTCACGCACTTGAAATAAAAAAGAGGCACAAACAACGCGCACATAGTGCCAGTGCGGCAATACTAGAGAAAAACCGAAAAAAGCGCTCGAGCCAGGCTTGATGACCACGCCGACGCAACGCCCGGCGTCCAGTTCGCAGTTCCAGTTAGCAGCCGCGTCGCGCGTTGTAAGAACGTATGCGTCGCTGTCCAAAACTTTCCCGCCTTAGTTTGACAGCTCGAATTGTGCCGTATTAAATAACCGCAAAATCAAAATACATTTTGTGCAGTGTTGTTATTTGGAGCATCGCTGGATATAATAACTGTTTTAATCACAAGCGAGGATTTTGTGGCAAAATTGGCAAGTATTTTTATTTCAAAAATAATATTAGAAAAACACATAATAGAGACAGTCATGACTATAAATAATACATTTATTTTACGTTATACCATGATATTTTAATAAAATCAAGTCATAAAACTCACATGACTCGATATTTGAATATTAATAAGGCTTTACTTCCTTGAACAAAGTGCGCATATGGAATGGTCAAATAATTTTTTTATATAAAACATATTTTAATTTAATGGCTTACGTAATTCCCTTGCATAAAATTAACACGTTAAGAAAACGATGACATTTATTTATTTTTTAGGACGTCCGTAACTTTGCAAGTAGATAATTTACAATTTAAAATTTGCTTTGTAGCTGAATCGACATGTCTCATTTTACTTGCGGTTTTGAATGTACACTTGACATTGAATAATTCAGCATGGTAATCTATTCATTATTCTTTTTCAATATGTTTCAAATTAAAAAATAAAATAAGAATAAAATCCTAACTTTACTTGCTTAATAGCAAGTAAAATTACAAAAGCGGAATGGAAGAGAATTTTAGGTGGATATATCGACTGTAGTAAATAAAATAATCAACGTGAAACTTTTGGTTATTATAAACTGTGACGCATTTCATCTCTTCTTTGTTTCAAACGCTTAAGCTAAGAGTACTGCTGAAGAAAGCCAGTATAATTAATTACAGTTTGTGAGACATTATATCTTAGTCCTCAGAGCGAAAAGGTCCAGAAAACTGGGAAAACGTTTGAATAAATTGTAAACATGATAGAGCCACGCTGCAGCAGCAGCTATATTATGGTTGTAGCGCGAATCGGTC